>JXPH01046542.1:1309-13364 GCA_001014845.1 Mochlonyx cinctipes | reverse complement strand
AAGTTCTCTGAAATATGAGGACTCGCCTGGTCCCAATAGGGTACCTATAGGCCTTATTATTATTATAAAAAATGCCCCATCCAGTTTAGGGCCGAGTTGGCCAAAAGTCCCAATGCAAACATCTGTTCTGAGCTCCTTATCACCCAGCAAAGGCTTTGCATATCTTCCCAAAACAGCCGATATTTTGATGGGTATTCATTATAATTATTGCTGTTTTCTGCTCTATCCGCTTTTGTGCACGACCCAAATCCAAATCAAACATTGTTTGTTAAATGTATAAAATTTGAATGAATATGGCATACGGTATTATCACAGATATTGCAATTTTTAGCTTTTATCATTTCAATGAAAAACATTCGAACAATAAAACGTAGGAAACCACAAAGTGGATAATATAGCTTTTCTTACTTTGTTTATTGTATATTTTAATATAAGAACTGGATTTAGACTTAATCAACGATCATATGTACAAATTTGGAAGAGGTTCAGAAAAGTATTTACAGAGTTATCTAAGAAAGCCTAATAATTGGAAGCACCAGGAATGGATATTATCCCAAATTTAGAATAGAAACTGTACAAATACAAATACAAATAGCTCATTCTGATCACTAGAATTTAAGAATTGTGGAAGCCCTCAGATGCCGATGTCCCAAGGCGAAATGTTATTGGAACTGTTCTTTGGATACTTTTGATAGAATTATGTTCCAAATTTGAGCTCACTCCGACCATTAAAACTCAAGATTTCTACAAAATTCTGGTGAGTTTGTATGGGGGCTACTAGACGTCGCACAGTGGTAAATTTGAAGGCAAAACACGGTCATAAAAGGATAGCTCCTAAAATAAGTAATAATTTTTACTTATGTTTTTTGATTAAGGTACCTAGCTTATGCTAAAAGCTATCGGGAAAATATTTGCCTTCAACCCTACGACTATTAACCCTTGAGTTACAGGGCTCCAAAGGTTTAAACTCCAGATTTTCATACTATTTTCGAAGTTTTTTCGATCAAATTCAGTATGAAATTTTTTTTTTTTAAACATAAATTCATGTTTTTATAATCCTACAATCGAATTATACTAGCCTTATATATTTGGATGTCATTTATTGTGTCATTTTAATTTGTAAAATTTTCAACAAAACCCATTTTTTCAACGAACACATCCTTTTTTCAAACACCCCTTTTTCAGAATGGGCAACTATGGGCAAGGTCTTAATGTTGATTCTGAAAGAAAATAATCTATATTTTTATGCCTTATATATGCTCTTATGTAAATAAGTGTAAATGATTTACTTTTTTCATTTTGCAAATCGGGCTGTTTTTGCTTTGGTTTAATTAACCCCGCCCTTATTCTAATAGTTGGCTAGGAGTTACAGTAAATCAAAATCAAAATGTAATTAAAAAAGTTCAAAGTACACTTACTCAGCTTTCCAAAACATGTTTGTTTTTAAAATTCGGTTGAACTGGCTAGGAATGGCACCAATTTTTGTGCGGCGGACTCAGAAAAACTAATTTTTGAAAAATAAACCCGTCAAAATACCCCAACATTGGAGGCCTGTAGAAAAAGAACCAGGTGACCTAAAAACATTCCAGAGTAATAGAGAGACGCAGAATTTATTCAAGAATAGTCATGAATTCGAGAGTTTCAAGTTCCCAGAGATTTTTTTTTCATATGATCGAGAACTGACCTCAAATTTATTACTGTTCGTCGTGGCGAATTTGGCCCATTAATGAACTCGTCCTTACTTTTGCTGAAAAAAGCCTCCACACAAGATTTCAGCTGAATCGGTTGAGAATTACGCGTGTTATCGCGCTAACAGACACACACAGACAAACAGACAGACTTACAGACTTTTTTTTTGTTTTTTCACATTTCAGACCATTTGGAACAACTTTTTCCGAAGAATCAATTTTTTCACATTTTACTAAATACATAAGCTCTTCTTTACAATGTATAGATAGGATAGGAAAGAAAGAAAATATAAAAGCATAAAACTCGTTAAATCAGCAAAATGATGTTGTCTACATTAATTACGTGCAGAGCACATTATCAAACTAGGGACTAAACATAAAGCACATCTCATGAAAAACAAAATTATCGCATGTATAAAGCCGCACTCTCCACCCCCAAATACCACCTACAATCTCTCTCATCCGCTTTATTTTGTATTGAATGTTGTTCCATAATTCAAGTGTATATTCATTATAATTTTTGATTCAGAAAAAGTCTTTTGAACTAAGATTTTGTCAAAAACCCTCGCTCGTAACTACTATACTCAGTTGTAGTCATTATTCCATAATGATAAAAGTAAAAGCGTTTTTTATACTCTTCATGCAATATTGAACGCACAAAATGCTTTCCTTCCTCATTATTTTATTCACACTGGAATAAAAATGAAATTAAAAATATATTTTCTTCGTATTGCTTACAGAAATTTCACAGTTCAGTAGACAGCATTATTGGACCAAATATTTATACAAATGGAAGAAGGAGTTCATCAGTTGAGTGTTACAAGTACGCATATTATATTGCTCTTTTATATAAGTTTTATAGTAATTCAATTTCTTTTAAATGTCTTTCTTCTGCAGTTGAACACGCATCGTTACGTAACAATGGATTTTTGAAACCAAATCCTTACGTGGAGCTCTCAATCGATAATAAGAGCACAAGAAAGACAGAGTTCTTGAAGAACACTTATCTCCCAAAATGGAACGAAAGATTTACTGTGATTGTCTCTCCAAACTCAATTCTGCATTTAAAAGTGTTGGATCATTCGAGCTTCCGAAAGGATTCCATTCTCGGCCAGCAAACAGTATATTTGAGCAATATACTCGAGCACTACAATGGGAATTTGGAAAATTTAGAATTGAATATGGACATTTTGGTTGAGTCATCTTCAAAATCTACCGAACCGAGGCAGCAAAATAAAAGTGGCGAGTTGGTGGTGGTTTTGAGTGGTTTGAAAATAGATTTAAGAAATGTGGTTCTCAGAACAAATAATGGCAGTAGTGCAACCGGTGTTAGCAGCAGTAGCACAGTTCATGTTAATGGAAATGGGGTAAGTTCAAATTTTATTTCGAAAAACATAATCTTTATTAATGAACTTGATTTCATTCAAAAACAATCGTGAGATAAATGTATTTAATATAATTATGATCATTTGATTCAATTAAAATGTGAGAAAAGGTTGGACTTTGAGGAATGCTATTACACAGTAATAATTTGCATTACGTTATGGTTTAATAGCACTTCTGATAATTTAGGTAGGTATTCCTACTCTTGGGTTCGTTAATCCTCTAATCCTCGCTTTAATTTTAATTATATAAACGTGCTTTGGATTGTATTCTAGAGCTTTCGAACTTTGGCGAGCATAGGTAAGAAATTTTCCTTCAGAAACAATACCCCATTGACCTCCAGATATGTGACGAGTATCGTGATTATAATTTTAGCAAAAATAAAAAACGTAGGAAACCACAAAGTGGATTATATAGCTTTTATTTTTTTTTTTTTTGTATATTTTATTATAGGACAAAGATGATATGTGCAAATTTTTAAGAGGATCGGAAAAGTATTTACAGAATTATCCAAGAAAGTCTGGTAATTAGAAGCACCAAAAATGGANCTGGTGCTTCCAATTACCAGACTTTCTTGGATAACTCTGTAAATACTCTTCCGTTCCTCTTCAAAATTTGCACATATCATGTTTATTAAACATGATATGTGCAAATTTTTAAGAGGATCGGAAAAGTATTTACAGAATTATCCAAGAAAGTCTGGTAATTAGAAGCACCAAAAATGGATGACATTATCCTAAATGTTTTGGGCACTTGCCAAAAGCTTAAAATTCCAAATTTGAGCTCATTCCGATCACTAGAACTCAAGAATTTTGGAAGTTCCTGGTACATAAGAGTCCTCAGATTCCGATGTTCCAGGGTCAATGTTTTTCAGGATACTTATCAAAAGCTTCCAAATTTGAGCTTTGATCACTAGAACTCAAAAAAATCAGGAAGTTCCTGATACACAAGAGCCCTCAGCCCGATGTGCCAGGGGTCACACTTTTTAGGAACTGATTTTGGATACTTACCACAACATTTTGTTCCAAATTTTAGCTTATTCCGATCATTAGAAAATTCTGGTGAATTTGTACGTTGCTGTTTTTGGGCCCCCAGACCCCGTGGCCCGATTTTGCCTATAAACAAGTTTGTCTTTATTTTTGTTGAGAAAAGCCTACACACTAAATTTCAGTTAAATCGGTTGAGAATAACGCGAGTTATCTTGCTGATAGACACACATACACAGATGGAATTTTTTAAAGTTTTTTTTCACTTTTAGACCATTTAGAGCAATTTTTCCCGAGGAATCAAGATTTTTCAAATTTTACTGAATTGAAACTTTTCTTTTCTATCTTTAGATATGGTGGGAGGAAGAAAGAAAAGCGAATAAGTAAATAAAACATGCTTTAAAGTTAAACAAATTTAAAAAAATTGACTTTAAATAGTGCCAAGATTACAATATGCCTCGTAATATACGCAAATTAGCGGATTTATTATACCAAATCGCGTTAGTTCAAAATCGTAAATACGTGACATAACATACTGATGATGCGATAGAAGTCCCGCTTTGCACTGTAATTAGGTTTTACAGAAAAACATAGAAACTTTGGAAACTAGTTTAGCATGAAAATTGCGTGGATATGAGAATGACCCAGGGCGTAATAGTCGATTTTTTTTTATTGTTCAAATTAAATTTAAATTCAAAAATATAAGTTTACGTAATTCTTTGACAAAGTAGTAGTTGTAGTAACTCCTAATATTAGCCCAACATGTTTAGTGGGAAGACGACAAAAGCAGTTTTACATTTAACCGTGATTAAAATTCGGTTAAAAAAACTAGCTATTTTAAGTCCTCTCCATCAAATAAAATACTCTTCTGTAAGTTATCGAAAAACTTGTATTCAATAATTGAAGAGAAAAACCTACAAAATATTATTGATATACTCGTATGGAGAAGAGAAGCTTCAAATACATTTCTTGCATTAAAACTTCTCTCATCTCACTTTTCACTCAACAAATTCGATTGATTGTGAGTTGTAAATAGAAAGATTATTTTGTCCAACTGATAAGCATTTTACTTTACATCAGCAATACAATGAAAATAAGCAGTCTTATTTCATCTTTTATTGTACAATGTAGGTATTTGATATTTAAATAAACAAACACGGCCTTTAAATGAGTACATAAAAAGAAGTGCACATTTCAATTTCACAGCCAATCAATTTATCACTATGCTCATAAAATAATATAGTTGATGAGGAAAGGATTAATAATTCAACAATAAGAAGCACTATATACAATATAAAAATCGATATTTCTCTTTGCAGACGTCAGCTGAAGGTGAAATAACAACAAACGGAACGAGCAACAGCAGTCGGAGTAGTATTTTAAACGGAGGAATACGCGCGCGGATGAGGTTGAGAGGAAATCAAGCCCCAAAACCGCAAGCACAAACACCACAAACGCAGCCGGCAGCGCAAAACAATTCAGCAGATGCAGTTTCTGTAAATAGTCTAATTTCTAATTATAGTAATTTAAATTCACCATCCGCGTCTGGGTACACTACACAGCAGAATAGTATGGGAAATGCTGGTGGTATCGCGTCTCCAACTCCTCCTCCTATTAACTCATCGTCCACTGGAGCGGTGCGAAGGAGCAGTGGATTAAACTGGGATCAACAGGGACAGGCTAGTGTAGCTTCAAGTAATTCACATCCTCGTTTAGGTCCAGCCTATTCAAATACTTCTCAAGATTCAATATTAAATGGAGTTCAAAATGGGAACGCTGGGCAAACGCAGCCACCATCAGTAACGATGAACGGTCCACCGGGGCCTCCTCCAATCGGGGAAAGCCTAACTGATCAACAACTTTTGCTACAAAATCAGCAAACACCACCTGATGACGAACCTCTTCCCGCCGGATGGGAAATGAGAGTTGATAAATATGGAAGAAGGTACTATGTCGATCACAATACAAGATCAACGTATTGGGAAAAACCGCAACCCCTTCCTGCCGGTTGGGAGATTCGAAGGGATCCCAGGGGTCGCGTGTATTATGTTGATCATAATACTAGGACAACTACATGGCAACGTCCAAACAGCGAACGTCTAATGCATTTCCAGAATTGGCAAGGACAGCGGCAGCACATCATGTCGCAGGGCAATCAAAGATTCTTGTATCCACAACACGCGCAGCAATCAAACACTACAGCCGTACCTGCTCAAGAGGAAGACGATGGATTGGGTGCTCTTCCCGATGGTTGGGAGAAAAGGGTACAGCCAGATAACCGTGTTTATTTTGTGAACCACAAAAATCGAACGACCCAATGGGAAGATCCGAGAACGCAAGGACAAGAAGTTAATGTTATTGCAGAGGGACCTTTACCAAATGGTTGGGAAGTTCGATACACAACCAGTGGCGACAGATTCTTTGTTGATCATAACAATAGAAGAACAACATTTGAAGATCCTCGTCCAGGTGCGCCAAAAGGAATAAAGGGCGTTTATGGTGTACCCAGAGCATACGAACGTTCATTCCGATGGAAATTGAGTCAATTCCGGTACCTTTGCCAGAGCAACGCGCTGGCGTCCCACATAAAAATTACGCTTACACGTCAAACATTGTTTGAAGATTCATATCATCAGATTATGAGACTACCGGCCTACGAATTAAGACGACGATTGTATATTATTTTTAGGGGAGAAGAGGGATTAGATTATGGTGGCGTCTCTCGAGAGTGGTTCTTCTTACTATCACACGAAGTATTAAACCCAATGTACTGTTTGTTTGAGTACGCCAACAAGAACAACTACAGCCTCCAAATAAATCCAGCCAGTTACGTGAATCCGGACCATTTGCAGTACTTTAAGTTCATCGGCCGTTTCATCGCGATGGCCCTGTACCACGGTCGCTTCATCTATTCAGGATTCACGATGCCTTTCTACAAGCGAATGCTGAACAAAAAACTGACTACCAAAGACATTGAAACAATTGATCCTGAATTTTATAATTCACTCATCTGGGTGCGAGACAATAATATCGACGAATGTGGACTCGAGTTGTGGTTCAGCGTTGATTTTGAGGTGCTAGGGCAAATTATTCATCACGAATTAAAAGACAATGGGGACAAAGAGCGCGTAACGGAGGAGAATAAGGAAGAGTACATTACACAAATGACAGAATGGAGAATGACAAGGTAGGTGGATTTGTTTTAGAGAACCATTAGTACTTTCAGACTTAGAACTGTACGCATTTAACAGACATATCAGAACTGTTTACCAAAAATATAAGAATTATCATTGTTTTCATAGCGGCATATTTTGCAAACTTAAAAAAAAATTGTCGTAACCTTGGATTTTTTTTTTAAATTTAATGTTAACATAAAGTTGACACTTTGTTTTAAATACAAGTTTTTGAAAAGTACATCGTGTTAACATTGAGTTTAATACATGCTTGGTTTAATGGGATTTATCGGAATCTAACGGTTCCTGACTCACAATAAATCAGAACTATTAAACCTGTAGTACTATTGGAATTTGAACTATCAGAATTCAAGTCTCAGTACAATCAAAACTAATAAAACTTTATTAATTATAATTATCCCAAATATTAGAACTGTTTCACTCAATTATATCAAAACTTAAACTAATAACCCAGAGTTGTCCAGCACTATTGCAACTATGCGTACAATCAAAACTGTCAGTACTTTCAGAATTATTACTGTTAGCACAATCAGAATTATTTAGATTCATTAGAACTATCATCAATACTAGTACAGAGTTACCAAAACCGATGGATTATCTGGATTATCCTGAATCAACATATCAGAAGAAAAATTTACAGAACCAAGAACTATTAGAACTAGGAAATCCGCACATAGTTGTTTTGGCGCGGTTTTCCTGTAGAGTAACTTGTTAAACAATATCAAACTTCTATAGGTTTAGCTCTACAAAATTAAGTTTGGATTTCTGGCATATTAGAAAAACCCCCTATGCCTTTATTAGTACTGTTAATAGTAGACATCAAAATTACCAGAACCATTAAATAATTAGAACTTTAATAACTATCAACAGTAAATGTATTATGAAAACTATTAAAGCTACTATTAGAACTAACAAAATAGAACAATCTTGAATAATTCGAACAAACAAAATTATGATAACTATCAGAAACTTTAACAATATGAATGGGAGTACTACGTTTGTTCGAACCTCGGTTCCCCGATGCTCGTTTCCTCGATTGACGTTTGCTCGAAACTCGTTTGCCTGAAGCTCGTTTCCCCGTTTAGTACGTTCTCCGAATGGTACGTTTTCCCGAAGCCCTTTTCGCCGAATGATATTTTTCCAAGAATGGTACGTTTAACATCGTTTCCCCGAATAGTTTTCCTATAATTTCCCCTTCTTTAGAAAAGATGAAAAAAATATTGAAATCTTAACTATGGCAAAACTTATATTCAAATGGGCTCTTAATAGGGCTACGAACTAAAAATATACCATTCGGGGAAACGAGCTTCGGGGAAACGAGCTTCGGGGAAACGAGCTTCGGGGAAACGAGCTTCGAGCAACCTTAGTACTCCCAATATAAATACATTCAAATTAAGCTATACAATTATTTCATAACTGTTTACAGGGGCATTGAAGAGCAGACAAAAACATTTTTAGAAGGTTTTAATGAAGTCGTGCCGTTGGAGTGGCTGAAATATTTCGATGAACGTGAATTAGAGTTGATGCTCTGTGGCATGCAAGAGATTGATGTTGATGATTGGCAGAGGAATTCAATTTATAGACATTATAATCGTAATAGTAAGCAGGTCGTTTGGTTCTGGCAGGTAAATTAATTTAAAAATTACATTTTCAATATATTGTACTTAAATAATGGTGTCGTTCGCAGTTTGTGCGCGAAACAGACAACGAAAAGAGAGCTAGATTACTCCAATTTGTCACCGGAACATGCCGTGTTCCGGTAGGAGGCTTTGCTGAATTGATGGGATCTAATGGACCTCAAAGGTTCTGCATCGAGAAAGTGGGAAAAGACACTTGGCTACCGCGTTCGCACACTTGCTTCAATAGACTAGACTTGCCGCCTTACAAGAGCTATGACCAACTAGTAGAAAAACTGAACTACGCCATCGAGGAAACTGAAGGATTTGGGCAAGAGTAAGGTAATTGTTATATCAAATAATACATTTTGTAAATAATAAAGAGCTTTGGCTTCTAAAATCCTTGTAGAGAATTAGCCACAGACTAACCTATTATATATTAAAAAGGAAAAAAATAAACTTATAATTAAACCCAACAATAATTCCAAAAAGTAAATAATAGTAGTATAATACCTATATTTATAAATTATTTTTTTATATACACGATAAAAAGAAGAAAAATACCCTATATATTTTTAAAAGTAACACACCTTTTGGTAGATTTTTATTATCTTTTGTTGCCCTAAAAAATTTTCTTCAAAGTCCATGTTTTTTAAAGAATTGGAAGATAAAATATTAAATGTTAAAAGTTAAATGTAGGGAAAACCGCTGGGTTGTACAGACATGATGAGACATTTATGTGAATTTAATGTATGATGTACTACATAATAGGATAAATAGGCATTTAACTGGATAAAGAGTAAGAATAAATATAAAACGCTCAAGTTCAATATGACCGGGATAGACAGGATAGTGAGCTGAAACAACATAATGGAAAAATTTGAAATTTTTTCTTCCAAATATCGTTATTCCACGGTGTCAAAAAGTTTTTTTTTAGTAAAAGTGCTGCTAAAAATATTACAGGGGATAGGATACAATAGTGGTACCTTGTGATACAATAGTGGACCCCTGGGAAAAATCGTTAATTATGAATAGTTTTTCCAAACATTCGATTGTATTCTTTAGGACTCTTAGTTAGCTTATGAATAAATTTTCAATTTTCAGGAAATTCTCATAATTGTTGATTTTTCAGGGGGTCCAATATGAAAATCAGGAGGGACTACATACAAATGAAATACAGTGGCCAAATTTCTCCCTTACCATATTAACAGCCGATTCCGCCACGGAACTACTATGCCGTCAAGGGTTAAATTTCTTGACGATTTTCATGATATTATACCTCAAGAATGTGATACAAGATTTTAATTCAATGTAATTTGAAATTAAATTTTCCAAATTCTTATATTGATGTTTTCCGACCCCAAAATAAACTAAGCATTGGGCAGAACAAAAATGAATTTCAGAATGTTAAAACCTGATATTAATTTATAATTTCTACATTTGGATACATAAACTCTTCGTCAATGGTTTTTAATTTTGGTAAACACATCAAAAAATCCTTTCGGTCTGTGCTAGCGGCTACATCGTTTTGTCACTTGTGCCCTTAATTGAGATCCTATTTTATCGTCAGGGTACTGCTTTATTTCTCAAAAAGATATGGCAGCAAACACGGACATCCAGACAATAAAATAGAATCTCAAATGAAGGTTCAAATGGTGTACAGTTTTGGTATCTCTTGAAAATCATCAGGGCAGGTACGAAACATAAATTTTCTATTTTTGCCGAGATTCGTTCAATAGCTTTGATAATTTTCTATGAAATTTTAGCCACATTTTCCAACATAAAATTCTCGAAATTGAGGCAACATTTTTGGCACCGAGGATAAAAATAAGCAATAAAAATTAGTTTTTCTTTCCAATAGATAAAGCTATGCAATAAATTTGAACATTTTATCAACTCTAATCCAACTTTTTGAAATATTTTTTCACTGTAAAAGTGTCAACTAATTATAATTTAGCTTTAAACAAGCATCGTCACGGGTCGGGTTTGACCCGTACCCTTCTGTTTGATAGGCACACGCTCCACCGATCTAGCCACAAGGGCAGTCGAGTAGTGGGGAAGTGTGTTAACAATACGCATTAGTGCCAATGGGTTGTTCATGCAGGGCTTCCACTGTAGTCACGCTATGAAATTAGTCAAATAGTCAATCTGAAATTTCAAAAATAGTTACAAATAGTCATGGTTTTCTTAGTTTTCTTATTCTAATATTTCAGAAACGTGTTTGGTGTTTTATACTTAGTTTTAATGTTGTTATTTGTGAATAATGACAAGTGGGGCTAAATGCACCGGCCAGGAGGGCTAAATGTACCATCCTATTTCCATAAAACTAGCAATCTAAATGCATCCAATATTATTTGATTTATTCAGTTTCAATAATTAAATTACAAAATAAATTGACCAGAACTAGCACCGACTCTTACAAATACAGAGTCTGCCCTAAAGCTACGACATACATTATGAGAAATTATGTAAAATGCTATTTTAATATACTTCAAAATATCCAAAAAGTGACTAGTTTAGTGAATTTTTTTGCTATGACCTGGAAATACTCCAGTTTTCTTAAGAAATCCTCAGTTTTCCCTTCAAATGGCTCAAATATCAAAATTTTAAATTTATATTAAAGCTTTTCTGATATTTTCGAACCTACAAACCCATTTTGACCGATTGGAGAAAAAACTTACAATTTTAGTATCGTCCTATGGAAGGAGCACCAATTTTGCTAGAACTTGCAAGCCTATCGCTCTCAAGCTTTACTAACCCAATAGAAAAGATTATTTACGATCTTAATTTGGTACTTTACGTGCTTGAAAATATGGTTCTGCAGCATTGGACAATTTATTATTTCAAATTTATGTTCACTCTGAGCGAGGCTCTGAGTCATATTAAGATCATTAATTTTTCAGAGCCAAATTTGCTTAGTAATGTAATGATCGATTTTGAGTCAGAAATATTCTATTCAGCCAAAGTCATTGCAGAAATCATTAATGCACTCATAAAACTTGTTGTAAAACCGTAGATCCCGGATCAATAAATGAAATGGTGCAGAATGCACCGAAGTTTCATATTTCAAAATAAATAATTAAAATTTGATAAAATTGGAGAAATTAACAATTTACTCACTTAATAGATAGCATTTCGATTGACTGCTCTTGTGGATTGATCGGTAGCGCGTCTGCCTATCAACCAGA
>JXPH01046366.1:0-15215 GCA_001014845.1 Mochlonyx cinctipes | reverse complement strand
AAAGTGTATATGAAAAAAAAAAAAAAAAAGTGGATGGTGAAAAATCAAAAACATAAAAAGAAAATAACATGCTTTTTCACACCCATAAACATCATCGCATTACAAATTAAATTCAAGGAATGAAAATATTTCTTGAATTTTTTTCTTCTGCGTTTGATTTTCATTGGTGTTAATTTTTTCTCTCTTTTAAAATGTTAGAAATAAAAATTAAATTGAATAAAAATAAAAATCGCCCCTCATTTTCTTGTTTAAAGATTGTTTTTGTATTGATTTTACCTGCTGCAGCTGTTGGTTATCAAACAATTGCTGACGAGCGGCTGTATTGCGTACGAAAATGACCGATTCGGTTTTTTCACGCCGAGGACGTAGGAAGTCTAAGTTTCTTGACATTGGCACACTTTGGCGTTGCTGTTTGTGTGTTTGGGGTGTGTTTTGGCTCATTTGCTGATCATCTATGTCTCGACTAGTTATGAAATCGGTGAGTATCGGTTCACCTTTGTTTCGATTTCTTTGGAATATGGCACTTGATCGCTGCTGTTGTTGTAATTGTATGCTATGGGATGAGGATTTGTTGGGAGCTAAGGGATTGTGGTTTTCACCTAGTACGGCAGAATGGCGTTTGGATAAGGGGAAGAAGTCGGAGTTCTCTCTTCGAAAACCACGGACAAAGTTAAGGGATAATTTTGAATCACTGTCTTGTCGCTTATGACTTTGGACTGGGTTCGATTTCGGTGACGTCACCTGATTATTATGTAGTTGTCGAGCAAACATCTCACTTTTTACTCTTTCTTCCAATCGAATTTTGTTGTTCATTTCTTCGATTTTCTTCTTCTCCATCATTGCTAGACTATTAACTAGATTATTTTCTCGGTCTTTCCTCAATTTTTCAATGCCATTCAGGCGATTACTAGAAGCTGCTGGAGATGATGAGGATGACTTTTCGGAGGATGAATGCCGATTATTGGTCCTTTCATTTGTTGGGAAAAACTTATCGAAATCCCAGTCTCGCAACAGGACAGCCTCATCACTCTCCGACGTGGTTGTTGATGCGGTGGATGCCGTTGAAACGGTAGTTGCAATCGAAGATGAGGATTTATTTTCGAAATTCTAACGTTTATAATAATTTTGATTCATTTTTTTTTAAAGAAATGGCGCAATCGAAATGACAATGATTGTTCGTGTATTTTTAATTTTTAAATGGAACATTAGGATAATGTGTAGGGATTGTTTTTTGAGTGTGAATGTGTTTTATAAAGTAAAGAAAGGAGAAAAAAAGAAAAAATAAAAAAAAGATAAATAAAAATTACAAACCACAACCATTTTGTATCATTGTTATTATAATAAATTTAATTGAATTTTGCTTTCAGAACAATAAACTTAAATATTTATAATGTATAGTTAATTAAGTATCTACAGCTATTAATTCATCAAATAAATTGAATCCCTTATCCTTCTCCCTGCGGCTTTTGCGTCAAAACTAATTTTAAATGCTTTAATATTTCAAGGCTTCTACTTCTCTACCAATTTACTGTTGATGGTATAGTTTGGAAATTATTTAAGCGAAGTCATGTTTGAGACTACACCATTAAAAAGTAAAATACCTAGTAGTTTAGCACCCTTGTTCTAGCAAACGTCAAATCAAAACTCTGATGATATTTGACCTGACCCAGTTTGGGTTGATTTTCTCAAGAACTACATATCCGCTAACTTATCCAGAAATGAAATTGGTCTCATAATTGTTTTTGCTTGTTTTAGCAAGGCTTATCGATATTTGATAAAAAATTGGTAGGCCTCAAAGTGATCCTGATAGGTGGCCACCGAAAGATAATTTCAGAAATGATATTTTTTACTTCGTTAGACTATCAGAATAGTTCTTGGACAAGAACTAGTGTTTTAGTGAAATCAGCGTTTTAAAGTGGCAAAGACAAAGACGTTCTAGAATCCCGTTCTCTTCAGGCTCGAATGAAACAGACGATGAAGGTAGGTCTTTTATATGCCGCCTAATCTAACTTCTTTTTTGTTCGCGGAAATAATAAATACTGTTTTTTGTACTTGATCCTCGACTTGATCCAACTCCTTTTCTAGCTCTTGACGAACTGCACGCAGAGTGAGCGCTTTAAGCCTTGAGCTAGACGAACCCCTGGTACCTGGCACTCCTCATAGATAAGGGTGAATGGTGACAACCTGTAGCTACTCAACCAAGCGACGGAAGGCACGTAACTATTCCTACACGTTACAACAGATTATAGCTGCCTTAGCTGACTGTAACCTCTACCCATTAGGTTCAAAATCTAACTATGAGAAGCGATATCTAACAGTTGCAGGATCGAGAAACTTAATTTCCTTAAAGGTTTAAGTTTTTCTTTTTTTTGAACAACCTAAAACAAAACTCTCATCGGACAGCCTTGGGTCCGTTTGTCGAACCCGAGAATATTGATTTAATTTTCATGAATTTGAGTTACTAATTAAAAAAGGTTTCGAAATACCAAGTAGAAAAATTGCTATTTTATTTCCTAATAGGCAAACATGGAAATGCATTGAAATCAAATTTAGAATTCATCGAAGCGGAGCGATGGGCTGTACTGGTATAAGACTTAAATTTTTATCCTATTTCGATAGTCTACTTTACAGAGGTCCCACTTTCCTCTTTTTAAACCTTTAAACAAAAACCTCGACAAAACACAAAATTCTAACTTTTAAACGTTTGTTCTTATCGGAGAAGCTTATCGGGATTTAGGAATACCTGTATAATGAAATTTCATTGGTGGCGCTAAAGGGGAACAACATAAATTTGCTATGTTTGTAGCTATATAAATATAGTTGTATCCAAACGGACCCACAATGTGAATTGCCGCCAACCGATTACAGTGAGAATAAAATTTTAATGGTTGAAACAGATAGCTGGTCGTATTTTGTGATTTATTGACCGTAGCTTTAATTATTAATCTGTCGGTAAAATGGTTTATTTGGCTCCACCAAATTTAAATTTAAACTTAACATGTTTTAGGCGAGGTTTTAGGCCCTCGTTTGAAAATCTAAAATGTATTTTCCTCGCTCTTGACACTGTCAGAAATTTATCGCGATCATTTTTGTATACCACTACAATACATATCAAATACCGCTTATTGGCTAAACCGTGTTGTGGGGTGGTTTTAAACATACAAGCTGCAGTGCCGCCTTTACTGTATGGCCCACCCAAAACTGGGCCGGGGGACCCCGATCAAAAAATTTTGACCGAAGGCCGCGGAAAATATTTAAAGTAGAAGAATTTTTTTAAATAAAAACAATTCATGGGGCCCCAACCTCAAAAATTAATTTTAAATAATCACCGTGATTTTCCTTTAATATCCTAGAGGAGAGAGAGTGAGGCTAAACGCACCATCATTTTTCAAGTATTCATAATTTGTTTCCAAATAAATTTTTAAACAACATATGATTGGATATTGGTGAGAAACGCTAATTTCCAACTATTTTACTGATTACTGAGTAAAAGTTCTATAATTTACTATTTTCTAAGAATTTTTTTCGAAAATCTAAATTGTCGTGCCTAATATTTCATTTTCTCACCACATAGCATTTCAGAAAACCGACAATAACAAATACCTAGGTCGAGTATTTTTGTGATTCGGATGTTGGACAAAATTCAAAAATTTGTAAAATAACAAAATTTTACTTTGGAAGGTCGAAAATCGTTTTTTATCTTAAGTTCCTGGAACCTTATCTAATCTGGCTCAAACTAACATGGATTGAAGGCTATGATAAGAGTAGTCCTATGGTAATTTTTGGAATTTTTTTCATTAACTGGAAGTATGAAATATTTGACTTTCGCCTCACGCTCTCCTATTCGGACATCCCATACGTTTGTCTTAAAGGAAAATTTCAAATATTTTTTGCTTTGTAGACGTTGTAAGATAAAACGGAAAAATCTAAAATACAAAATAAAATTGAGTAGTACTTGGTTCTACATTAAATCACGCTTGGAAAACTTTTTAATTTAAACTTAAAGAGTCTTAAAAAATAAAATCATGAAAAATATGACCTAGATTTATTTTGATGATTGGTAAAATCTATGAATAAAATGAAAGCAGTTCGTCAATTCCGGGAGCTGGTTTCTATTCCTTTTTGTTTGAAGTTTGATTGCATTACCCGGAATTGTCCTGCAGGAAAGAAAATAACATCTCCAATTTTTGATGAGTGCACGAAAATGCTAATATTATGCAAAATGTATCTCAAACATAACCTCACTTCCAATCTATGTATGTATAAAAATTCTTCTACTTCGTCTCTCTTTTTCTTCAAATTTTAAATTCAAACATGATATATTATAATTAATATGTAAGGTATTTATAAAGATGAGAAAATGTGAATTGAAAACTTACCCGTTTCATGATTAATGTGCGATCGCCTTGTGCATCATCGTCATCCGGCGTTGGTGGTAATGGCCGGTTTGGTGGACCTCCTCCACTACTGTTGTTATGGCCTGGAGGAGAAACAACTCCACCAGTTGGCGTGCTATTTTCATCCGACTCGGACAATACTCTGAATCCGGGCCTATAGGAAAATTCAGGACTGAACAAAACAAAATACCAACGAAAAATCATAACCAAAAACAAAATAAAACCGATCGTTTCATGAAGTACAATATAACAGTTGCATTGAAATGATAAAAATAAATTAATTTTTTTTTGTTTTCAGATGATCAAAATCATAATAAAAATGGATGGAAAAAAGTAAAAGAAAATGTTCGGTTAATGAAATGTTTTTTGCCTTTTCTGTTGTAGTTTTTTGTAGGTCACTAAATTTAGCATGATAGAACAACATAAAATACTAAATTTACCAGCCTTTATTTATTTAATTTTCTATGCTTTCTGATGATGTTACTACTTACAGCGGTTTAGGAGGATCGCTGGCCAGTAGGGTACCATCATTTCTGGTTCTGTCATTTGGCTCTTCTGGCTCAGAGTCTGAATCTGAACTTTCCAAGGGATCTAATGGATTAACCGATGGCGTAGGATGATGATTGTTATTGTTTCCGTTAGGCGCTGCGGCAACTGGTTTAATATTGTTGACTTGCTGTCTGTTGTTGCGCGGTGGTGCCTCAGGCTGCGGTTGTTGCGGTGGTGGCTGCTGAGGCTGTTGAGAGACGCCCAATTCATTTAGTTGTGCGGCTAACATGTCCAAATCCTGAATTAGGAATTGGATTGGTTTTATGGGTGTATATGAACCGATTACAAAATATAGTTTTTTGTAAAATGCGGCAGAAATAATAAACTTGAAGCAAAGACTTTTTAGATAATAAATTTATAAACTTGGGAATTATTATCTTAAAAATTTAAGGAATCATGCAAAAAACATATTCTCGTTAATTAGAAAACGCAGATTATTTCCAAGAAATTAAAGACGAGATAGGATTGCAAATTATATTGCGAAAAAAGCTTAAGGCATAGGATTTATTTATATATTTATAATATTTAGTTTGTTATATAGTCATATTTTTTATTTACTAATATTAAATTAAATGATAATGAAGGTGGAATTGTAAGCATTTCGATGTATTTTTCTGTAATGTAAGCTTAAATGGTATTAAATCTTTACATTTTGTTATGGTTGGAATCACAACAGTTTGTTTTAATAAACTTAATCTTTTTTTCAATTCAACCGATTGGCATTAGGTCGTTTGTCGGTTCGGCCGATTGTCTCAATCCGGGTAAAGAATGAGTTATATTTACCATATGCATATGCATATTTACCATATAGAATGGGAATGGTATGTATACTGTAAATAATAACTCTACTTACTTAACCAATGTACTGGTTAAGGCATGGGGTAGAGTGTAAGGTACTGGATAGTTGTTTACCTTGGTCTTTTATGTACATTAACCTTAGACTCTGTTCTGTTGTTTTATAGTCTTTTTTATTCGGGTGAAGACTGTTAATGACCAATATGATATTTAATACAATATTCATGATTTTTCTGAACCAGCTTTAATTTTACAGTATATGAACAATGTTCGTGAAGTTTTTTTGGGCAATATTTACGCATCAAATTTACAGAATCGCAAACTTACGCCCATAAGAAGATCCATTTCATAATATTCATCAGGCTCGTTTGGTCGACGAAAAATATCAAATGGCGACGACTGTATAGAGATTATCAAAGATTTTAGATTATTATTTTTTTAAATGGTTTAGTTATAGAAGCTCCTGTAAAAATACTCTCAATTCCATTTCCAGAAAAATAAAATAAGATAATAAGAAACATAAAACATCAAAACAAAAATATAATATTTAAGAAAACATGTAAATAAAATAGCTAAAGCTTACCTCTGGCCTTCTTGGTGGCAGCTACATGTTTATTGTTTTCAAACATAAAATAAATTCCATCAAATACCAACAAAACACCAACCATAGAAGAGGGAATGTACCAAAACCAATATGTAAATAAATAATGTTTTCATCGTGTAAATTTAATTTCAATCAGAATTTAGTGTGCGAGTTTGGTATAAATATAGTGCAAATTTTTTGTTGGATTTGACGGTGCGCAGTGTGTTGGAGGTGGAGTTGGTGCAGCATGATGTGAATAAAGTTGAATAGACGATATAGATTTGTTTATATAACATAACACAACAGCCAACATAAGAAACATGAAACGGAAGTTATTGAGAAAAAAAGAAGCATTACTAAAGCGTTTGTTTTAAACAATGAACAAGTTGTTTCAAAAAATAAAATTAATAAAAGTTTAACAAAATTACTATATCAAGAAATATAATCAAAAATACAAAACTATGTTTATGTACAAAGTACAATTGTGTTTTACAATTTTAAATCCTTCAGAGTAGAAATTTATAGTCTACACCGGTATACACTCGCAAATTTTAAAACCTCAAATTTGGTTTTATACTGCCAAAATCGAGAAATTTTTGAATTCAAACTACAAAATTAAAATGGCAGTCCAAATTTTTTATATATTTTCAGAATCGAGAATCTATTTTTGGGTTTAAAATTATTTGAGTGTCAATATCAGATATAGAAGAAGCAATAGAACATTGAATGGACACCAGTTATCGGAATCATTTAATTCATATTTCTATACAAGTTACAAGTCGGAGAGGTCGGTCGTTCAGTCGAATACCATGTTCTTTCGGTCGAATGCCATGGACGATCGGTCGAATGCCATAGTCGATCGGTAAAATGGCATATTTGGTCGGATTTAAATAATTTTCCAAGGAATTTCCCTTTTTTCTTACTATTTATAGCAAATTTTAATAAGTTCCCAGGAAGTTTATAAATTTATAAATTCTATCAAATTATCAAAATTTCTGAATGATTAAAATTCTTTTTTAGAATTTCGGCCTAACGAAACAAAATCTTTTGTGAAGCTAAAGAAGAGCATCAAAAATATTATATATTTATATGGTATTATGTCAAATTGACTCATACAGTGCCGAAAGAGTTAAAAGCGGGTTTTGCTAGTTCTACTTCGACTCAGACCCCGACGCCTCCCCTACGACTTATAGGCGGCTTGGATGGTAAATCACTAACTTATTGAGCAAAAGGTGGCAGTTTTTCTTCATAATATGGTAGTGGTAGATATGATAGAAAATACAAACGACGTCATACATCCGACCTTTGTTTCTGAGCAAAAAGTTGGTCAAGTTTCGGGTAAGCCACCGTTTTTGAGTGTGATTTATGCAACCGCTCATTTTTCACGGCTTGTTCATGTTCATTGGAATCGATCGTCCTCCAGTTCTGGACAGTAAGAGTGGTTACTCCCCTTTATCTTACAAAAATTGTTCCCGCCAAATACTTGTCGAAGGTAGAAATTTTGCAGGTCCTATCCTCCATTAAGATTAATGGAAGCTGGCCAAAGCCAGGACTAACTATTAGGAAGGAAAGGAAATTTGATTTTTTTGTATAAAAAAGGATTTATTTTTCGTTTAAAATTTTCTTTTACGAGTGCAAGAATCCTTCAACTAGACTGCCTTACTATAAATTTTGAGCACCTTTTGATTCGAATGTATGATGCCGCGTCTAGTTTTCTATCATATCTATGTACCATATTCTAATGTAAAACTGACACTTTTTGCTCAATTAGATAATGGTTTGCCACCCAAAGTCAACCCTCTATCACATTAAACTGAAGGTCACGTTTGAGGCATGTCATCTTTCCGGTAAATGGAAAGTGTGTGGGTACGGAAGACTAGTGTTATGCAAGTAAGTTATGACAAGGAGGCATAGAAGAGATCACGCTCTGAAGGGTTATGATCATTTTAGAAGTAAAATCATCGGTTGGTTTAACGAATGTGACTAATATGGTCATAGGGACCTACTATTAAAATTGGCATTACTCACCAGGACAAGCTGAGAAAACACAGAAATTTAAGCGCGAGGAAATCATGTCCATTTACATGCCTAAATTTTGGTTAAACAAACAAAAACAAACATTTGGAATGCACGTCAGACCAATTTGACTTTGTTTGCAAAATTAGTATTTGTATTAAACAGTAGCAAATTTCAAATATTGCTCCAAAAACGTCTGTCATAGTGATCCAAAAACAATTGCACGAAATTTTGATTTCTATAAATGTGCCATTGATTACCCTGTATCAGACCCCGAAGCCGCACAAGGTTTAAAATTAGATGGCTTAAAATAAGTTGACCGAAGAAGTAAACGTTGTATATTTTTGTCACTACTTATATACCTAGTTTAGTTCTATTCTTCAATTTCCTTCTCATATTCGTACGCCGAAAATAAACATAAAATTTTTTAGCCGGCTCGACGATGCAACCAGTCAAAAATCAGCGGCTGGAGCCGGCTGGAATTTTCGCTATCATTTATGGGTTTGAATGTAAAAAGTCAGTTGTAAAATTGAATTCAACTATGGCGACAAAAATTATAAAACATTCACTTTTGCTCAATCAAATTCGTGTATGCATCGACTTCGGGGACTGTCCTGTATAAATAATAATAATAATATAATATTTGTATTGCCTATAGGTACCCTGTTGGGACCAGGCGAGTCCTCATATTTCAGAGAACTGTCTAGGTATTAGTGGACCTACAGCTTATAGTGGATTCCGTACCACCACAACTTTAATGGTTATTCTAATGAGTTGCCAGCTCATTGAGCCCATCAAGTCGTGTTCAGTTTTTATTGCAAAGAAACTGACTAACCTGACATACACAGATATACCACCACAATCATAGGTTATATAACTGTAGATGGTATGTAGGTGTATGCATATTTCGCATACTGACTGTACTGTGTTCTATTTATAGAAATATTGAAAACTCAGATTTATCACAAACTGAAAATCAACAATCTAATTTAATAGAACACAGCAGTTTGCACCGGGAATTGAACCCAGAACCTAGTGGATGTGAGGCTAGCGTACTAGCCACTCAACCACGCGGTCACCCCTGTATACAATAGAGTAATTAAAGATGACGTCAAAAACATCAGCAACACCAGCACAAAGATGGCGAACTGATTGTCTCTTCAAAAAATAATTCAAGGAAAATCTTGGCTGTCAAAATTTTTAATCAAAGGAAGTCGTTATCGCGCATTACGCTTATGAGTCTTGAGTTCGATTGCGAAACGACAAGAAAAAGTTTGTACATTTTCCACGCTGGAAATTCAATTTTTTCTTTATTTTTTAAGTGAGATAAATCTTGTATTATTTTTAAAATTATACTAACCCCACTATATAAACAGGCATCAGTCATGATTGAGCATGTCTACTAACAATTTACACGGTAAGTGCATTGTGGGCCCGGCCGATCATCATACTCAATCATCGAAAGAAAGTAAACTCGAAAAAAGATCCATTCAGATTACGATCCAACAGAAATTAGTAAATTTCTGATATCACATGTAACCATAAATGCTGACGGAGAAGTACTAGGAACTCCTTCACGAACAGAAAGGTTTCGTGATCCAAGTGACCCGTATATGAATGGATGCTTTCATGTAGAGTAACCAGGATCAGTGAAAAATTCTAGTCATTGGCATTGCACTTATATGCAATACATACATACATTACGCTTATGAGTCTTGGGTTAATCAAAAAACGCAAGGCGCGACACCGACTTGACTGCCAAGATTTACATTACATTAAAATCCTAAAAGTAAAGTAGTGCCATCAGAAAAAAGGAAAAAAGATTGCACTGAAAGAAACAGAATTTCCTTAATGAAATCTGGCAACGAATTTCAACATGAAAATAAATCCAGAATTTCAATACTTCTCCTTATGTTACGAGTATAAATGCATTATTATATCACTACTAATTAACATATTTATCAAGAGACAATTGACAAAAATCAGCCCAAAACTATAAATTTCAAATTTCAAAATTAATTATATGACGTTTAATGTTCGTTTGGGCGACGCTTGACATGTAATTTTGGGTGAGTGTCGAAAAAGTGTTCTAAGAGTACCATACTTTACTTTTAGGATTTTAGCCATCTTTGTGCAGGTGTTGTTGGTTGATGTTTTGACGTTAATTGTTTTAACTATTTTCTAGTACTGTTGAGTATGGTTTTTAAAGTTTACAACATATGTTCATTTGTAATTCTGAAATTATAAAATTTTTAAAATTCAGGGAAGAGAGGTTGATACGTTTTGTACGTGTGGGATTTCTCTGGATTTAGAAGACATAAAAAAAATCGTTCAAAGTTTGAATCTTTCTTATGTCATAGAGAATATAGTCCCACACGGGACCAAAGACAATGAAAACTATGCATTCATTGTCTTTGATGGGACAAGCATCATCATATAGCATATTTTGAATTACCAGTTATTTTTCCGGATATTTTCAGCATATGACCCTATAAACAAACAGATCCAACTGTTCATGGCATTTTCAAAGTTTAAAATAATTTAAATGAATCAGTGTTGGACAAAATAAAGCTTTTAACAGGAGATTATTATTGTTTGAATTCACTATTATTATAGTAGAGAAATTGTGTTGCTAAAATTTGGAAACATTTAAATTTAAACATCTACAAGGGAATTTGGGAGGGGGCACAAAAATAATAAATAATAGGCAAGGTACAACATCGAAACTTACCATTGGTTTGAACATATTCGAATTGCGTTGAGGTTGCTGTGGCATTTGCTGGGTTGGAGGGGGCTGTGAAGATGATCCAGCACTTCTTGGCGTTGGCGGTAGGGGTCGATTTGCGTTTGCATTTGCTACTGGTGGATCAGGAACGACTATTAGTCTTTGTGGGAGGGCTGGTCGGGAAGGTGGACCAGGTTCTTCTATAGGTTGTGGTTGCGGTTTGGAACGTTCATCTCTCTGCAAAATAACACCAAAGATAAAATTATAAATAAAATATTCAGAATTTAGTTTTGATTATACCGGTTGTGGTTTTTGATTACGGTTCGCATTTGGCGGCTGTTGTTGTTCAGCGTTTTGAGATAATGTTCGTCCTTCTTGAATTTGTTGGAAATTTCTACGTAATGTATCACCACCTGGGGCTTGAATAATCGATGATGGTTCGCCAGCAGTTTGTACCTCTTCTTCCTCATTTTCTGAACCAGAGTAACGATAGTCCTCGCGCTCTTTCTCTTGCTTACGTTTCTTACACCTATCGATATGGTCTTTTAATTGTATCCTAACTTGTCTTTCAGTTGGTTGTTCTTTTATGAAAGGATGCTTCAACAGTTGTTCTGTGTAAGGCCTTTGATGATAATCTTTAACTGAAATTTAAGAAAATTAATAAACTAAATCATTTCCATAAAATATATTCATAGAGCTGTATTATTAATCAAAAATTGAACGTTTTCCCGGTTCTTGTTGTTGAAAAACGTATATAAAAGGTAAGTATATCAATTGAGCTAATGGAGCTTAAAAATACTTTTCCAAAATGGAAGAGGATTTTACCCAACATAAGTACACCAACACCTATCGTCAATTCATCTTTTTTTCTGCGCTGAATCTAATTATAAAGCATTTGTTTCAATTATGAATTATACTTGTGTGTTTCAAAAAGCATGAACCTTGTAATGGCATCATAAATGTAAAATGGCAACATAAAATAAGGTTGAGAGCTTTTTTAATGAAAAGAAGCTGCATATTTGAATTGAAACAATGTTTGTGTACCAGATCTATTTGTTCACATATAAATGAAGAAAGTTTTATGATTGCAGCTAACATGAAATATCATATTTCATGAGTTATGATAATTTTTACATAATCTCATAATATCCCTTAGGTTTTAAAGGAATAAGGATTAAAGGATTTGAATAAGACATAAGCGCTTTCACCATGTGCTATGCTATATGGAAATATGGAGTTTATTTGTTTTAAGTTTGCTATAAACTAATTAATGAATTTCCTTCGTCTTTTGTTGCTGATTGCTTGATATGGTGTTTTAGTTTTCGATCGTGGGTGTTCATTTTATGACGAGCTTAGTAAGTTCTTTTATTCAACTTTGTTTATTCTTATTCATAGATTGCGTTCAAATTTAGATTAAGCTATACAGGCCTCGACATCAAAAAGTTATATTGGATGTCTTTTTCCGATGCTATTGTCTCACTACGCAATAAGAAAAGTTAAGTTTCCTTTTGATTTAAAAAAAAGTTGCCATGCTTTTCCCATTTTTATTCAAAATGTTTCAGAAAATTACTTTTTATTGCCGAAGCAGAACAACAACACATAAATTCCAATTTAAAGAACCACTGCATTAAACATACAACAGAGAGCAATTTATCAATGGCAATCACGTTTTGTCATTCATTCAATAAACTTATGTGCAGAAGACAAGTCAAACAGCACTAACAGCAGCAATATATTAATGATATCTCAAAATAAAATTTATTGAAATTCAACACAAAAGCAATTGAGGATTAAATTAAATTCCGCAAGTATAGTTTAAATTATCACTCGAAAATTAGTCAAGTATCTGCTGATGACAAATAGCAATAATATTCTTAATTGAATTCATTAAAACGACATTAATCTTATCTGATAACTTACCAAGAACTGTGTCAATAAAGCCGTGGAATTTCTTCGACCATTTCTTAGACTTGAGACGCGGCGGTGGGTTTCTAGGGATAAGGAAAAGCGCTCTCATAGGATGCAGATCACAAAGTGGTGGCTGTGACTCGGCCATTTCTAAAGCTGTTATTCCTAACGACCAGAGATCTGAACGATTGTCATAAGTGGCATCTGGATTTTCATCACAAGCGATTACTTCTGGCGCCATCCAATACGGTGTACCTGAAAAACAAACATGTAATAAAAAATAATATTTTTTTAAATTTTATTTGCTGCGTGACTATCCATATTTAATTTATTAATAAACGAGACTTCCTTAACACATAAAATATATGGACAGACAAAGGTCAGTGTATGTATAATAACGTCATCGTTATATATTGTTGTTAATTAAATATGTTAGAATGTCTTTTTAACTCTTTCACTCTTAATTTTTGTAGTTATACTGAAGGAGGATGGATAATAAGGATGGATTTATTTGAAATAGAAGCTGAAAATCAGAGAGCCTCTAAGCGTAGCCGGGCTCTTTCGTCGAAAGAAAATATATCCAAATAGGACCGCTAGAGGAATTAAATATTTTTTAATACCTTTTGTGGATCAATGTAAATAAATTTTAAAATTGTTCCAACTGCGCTCCTATAATTCCAAATAGAGCAAATGCAAATCCCAGTTAGTGGAAACGAAGGAGTTAAAGATATTGCATACGGTCATTTGTATAAGACGACTTTCTAAGAGATCATTGTTTTCTATTTTGGTTGGGCAGCTTGATGGCCTCGATTCGGATATTGAAATTGTTATTTAAAGAATATCATGTAGGATGACAGGGTTAACGCTTTGGAGAGCGACAAGCAGTCTTCTTTAGTAATATAAAATGTTTAAATTAATAAGTGTAACTCACCGATAAATGTGTTTCGTCTTCCAATTGTTTTGTCTAATTGTGCTGAAACGCCGAAATCCACTAATTTTACTTCAGCGTTATCCGTTAATAATACGTTTTGTCCTTTAATATCTCTATGTATAACCTTATTCGTGTGTAAATAACTTAAACCTCTTAATATTTCTCTGCAAATATATGCTATCCATTCTTCTTTTAGGCTTTGCCCTTTTGTTGATTTAACTAGATCTGTAACGGAACCAGCACCACAATACTCCATCACCAGCCACAATTGGTCATCTTTGCCGGCAGATGTCTTCTTTATGAATGCTCCATAATATGTTGCTATATTACGGTGATTCGAATACTTTTTCAAGACATTTATCTCAAGTTTTATCTCTTCTTCTTCATCCTCTGTAACATCCATTACTTTGATGGCAGCTAATTGTCCAGTCTTTGTGTGTCGGCCCTAAAAATATTCAATTTGAAAGTTACATTATTTAACAATTTAATTTGATAGACAAAATATGTTAAATTAGTATTGCGTACAAATTCAAACAGCCGACTATTTTTATAATAGGTCTTTATTGTATAAACCTCCCTCGAGGAAGCAATTGACGTTTAATATCGAGTAACGGTAAGAGCGCGCGTCGATTGACCATTTTAGAAATGCAAAATTTTCACGTTTTCTGTAAGAAAGTGAAACTGTTCATGATTGAATCTTGCCTTTTAGATAGTTTTTAAGTAGTTCTGAGCTTAAGAAATTTATAACAACATTGTGTAAAGCCAAAAATTAAACTGTTTAAGCACTAGATGAATGTCCACTAGTGTCAAACACTAGTTAATTTCTAATGTTCATTTCAAGATGGCAAATTGGGCGATGGAAAAACTGTATAATTTAAATTTCAAAGTAAAGGTGGCGACGCTGCAGGAAAAATCTTTTACATAAGAACCCTTAGATTAAATTTTTACTAACGACATCTAGATTAAAATGACAGAAAGTAAAATTATGAAGGAATTAAATTAAGCGGTGACGTCCTGCGGAAAAAATGTTCAAATCAGTTTCCATTGCCCTATTTTAGAAGTTGAGATTGAGATTTAAGAGAGCAAGTAACGATAGAAGAACGATTATTGAAGAAAAGAAGATGAAGACGTTGATTTTATTTGTCACTACATTTCCCGGTATTTGTTGTTTTGTTCTATCTTTAGGAGTTTTTGTTCCTTGGGCCTTGAAATTTTCAGAGGACACTCCTGAAGCCTTTATAAGTCCTTTCGACCTAAATCTTAGTTTGGATGTTAAGAATACTTCACTTTTAGCTTTTCATCACTATTTCT
>JXPH01046356.1:1291-12365 GCA_001014845.1 Mochlonyx cinctipes | reverse complement strand
ACTGAAACTTTGTAGAAAGTATTCATTTGATAAGGACACGCGATCCATTTATATGAGAGCCGAATTGGACAAAGGCTTCTGTGGGCTCCGATACAAATGTTATTCATTTTATCGATAAAAACGGTTTCAATCACACATTTATGAATAAAATCTATTGAAATTTGGGCCAATATTATCAATTGCTACCCCACCAATTTTCAGCCTAATCGGACAAAGGCGTCTGTGGGCTCCCATACAAAGTCGACATTTTTATACCAAAAATGATTAATTTTTATGATAAAACGGCGTAACGTCATCAATAATGAGTACGGCCCTTATTAGCCGGAGCGACGTTAGGAGCAGAGGCATAGAAAAAAACGATAGAAGTTAAAGTCATGAAGCCGTATCGGCCTGGTTCTTTATTCTATACATCGACTCTGCACAATGATAAAGTATCGATAATGTGAGAATATGTTCGGTTGATGCCGATGAATAAATTCAAATTAAAAACTCAGGAAACTACGAAATGGATTATGTAGCTTTTTCATATTTATTGTATATTTTGTGTTTGGAACTGGATTTAGACATCAACAAAGTCGATATGCGCAAATTTTGAACAGGATCGGAAACGTATTTTCAGAGTTATCCAAGAAAGTCTGGTTATTGGAAGCAGCACGAATTGATAATCATATCCCAAATTTTGCATACTCATTGCTTTACGGCACATGCCATAAGCTCACATTCCAAATTTCAGCTCATTCCGATAACCAGAAGTCAAGAATTCTGGAAGTTCCTGCTATATAGGAGCCCACAGATCCCGATGTCCTAGGCCCAAAGTTTTTTAGACACAGTTCTTGGATACATACCACAAGATTATGTTCCAAATTTGAGCTCATTCCGATCACTAGAACTCAAGAATGTTGGTAGTCCGTGGAACATAGGAGCCCACAGATCCCGATGCCTTAGGGTCAAACTTTTCTAGAAACANGTCCTAGGCCCAAAGTTTTTTAGACACAGTTCTTGGGTACATACCACAAGATTATGTTCCAAATTTGAGCTCATTCCGATAAGTAGAACTCAAAATTTCTGGAAAATTCTGGTGAGTTTGTATGAGGGCCACAAACCCCGTGGCCCGATTTAGCTCATTGACGAACTCGTCCTTATTTTTGTTGAGAAAAGCCTGCACACAAAATTCCAGCCAAATCGGTTGAGAATTACGACAGACGACGACAGACACACACACAGAGACATTTTTTGTTTTTTCACGTTTCAGACCATTTAGAGCAACTTTCCCCGAGGAACCAAAAATTTTTTTTTACTGAATAAATAAGCTTTTTTTCTATCTATAGATATAGTGAAAAAAAGGTAAAAGTGGAAAATGTGTGGCGAATTTTAATTTGTGGATAGAGGAGATGTGAAAAAATCCAATTTAAAACACATAATCCTAGAGTCGTCGAACGCTCCATTCACCCTATTCAAAAGGAAAATTCAACATGTCAAGAGCAGAGAATCTAAAAAAATGTCGGTACCTTCCTACCTTCACTTCATGCATATTTATGTCAGCCTAACCTAAAACCTGATGTTGAGTGAGGTAAAGGATTATGTGGAATTGATTATAAAATTCTTGTTCATCTTAACAGTAACATTTTGTTTAATAATTTAGCTCTGACCTCGAAACCAAAACTTGTGTACTTTTATATTCCAATTCCTCTATCCTGTTGTTGTGGTATATGAAATTGACAAAAAAGGACAAAGCGCTTTTTTCTTGGGACCGGATGGAAAGCAACAAATAAATAAAAGAAAAGTTTATATTAAAGCTGGGAGAGAAATCTGTAAAAATAAGCTTGTGACAAAAAACATTTTCGGAATTTTATTTTGTGATAAGGATTATCATTAAGAATTTATAATACTTAACCGCAAAAGATGGAAAAAGGTGGAAATGGAAGGAAAGGAAAGCTTTCTCTTTTTTTATGCGAACAAATTCCGTTTGGTTATTTGGGTGTTGGAATAATTTATAGTTTTTTGTAATCAGATTGGATTTTGGGGGTCATCAGAAGAGAAACGAATTTTCTCTCGTTTGAATTATTAAGTGAATAATCCCGTAGGCTTTTTCTAACCTCTAAGCCTCAGTAATCTTTAATAACCTGCAAAATGGGAATTTGTTTCGTGATAAGAGAATTGATTCTTGAAGGAAAAGGAAAATTACCAAAGTAAAATATATATTACTTGGTGTGTTTTGATTATGTAATGTATAGTTAAGGATTCGAATTTTGAATATAGAACAGAAAGTAGAGAAGAGTTATCTAGTAGAGCATGAGGTTCGTGAAGAATCTTGGTGCATAGGAGTGATCAGACCTTGCTCCTACTAAGGTTCAATTTGGTTAGGAACTATGCTTGGGCTCTTTCCAGAAGCTTATTTTCCAAATTTGAGCCCATTCTGATCATAAGAACTCGATATTTCCATCAGAAATTGATGGTGCATATGAGTTCCCAGATTAAATTTTAAGTATAGTTCCTCACTTGGGTACTTATCAAAAGTTTATATTCCAAATTTGAGCTCATTCCAATCATCAGAACTCAAGATTTCCAGAAAAGCTGGTTAGTTTATATGGGGGTTCAAAGACTCCGTGGATCAATTTGGCTCATTGAGTAACTCATGTTCAGTTTTGTCAAGAAAACCCCCAGGGAAATCGGATATAAAGTTTACAAATTACGAGGGTCGATCAATGAGAACCCGTGTTAGGAATGAAGAGGCAAGTTTTTCACAATTTATTTTTTATTTTTCAACGTTATCTCCTTTCAGTTCAATACACTTTTCCCAACGTTTCTGCCATTTCTTTAACCCCTCCAAAAACTACGACTTGTCAGACTCTTCAAAATACGCTCCTGTCTCGATGATAACCTCCTCGTTTGAGCCAAATTTTTTCCCCGAGCCATGTTTTCATGTTGGGGAATAGAAAAAAGTTGCAGAGAGCCAAGTCGGGCGAGTACGGTGGGTGCGGCAGCAATTCATAGTTGTTGATCCAATTTGGCTGCGATAATTCTGGATGAATGTGCTGGTGCGTTATCGTGGTGAAACAGCACTTTTTTCTTAGCCAATTGGGGCCGTGTCTTCTTCAATTTTTTATCGCACGGGTCCAATAATTCACTGTAGTACTGCCCCGTGATCGTTCTTCCTTTCTGCAAAAAGTCCACGATTATTCCCTTGGTGTCTCAAAAATCGTGGCCATGACCTTTCCGGCCGATGGGACTATCTTTGCCTTCTTTGGAGCAGATTCACCCTGAAAATCCATTTTTTTGACTATCGCTTGGTCTCTGGCGTATAAAAATGGATCCAGGTCCCATCAACGGTGACGACTCGACGCACTGACAGCCGTATCCACTTGTTGTCCACCATAAGCAATCATGGCACCCATCGGGCCGACACCTTTCTCATACTTAACTTATCATGTAAATGATTAATTGACGTTCCGTACAATACGCCTACGGCCTCTGCTACTTTACACACTTTCATTTGGCAATCAGCGAGAATCATGTCGTGGACTTTTTGAACGATTTCCTCGGTAGCCACGTCTGCCAGGCAGCCTGAGCGGTCCTCATCAAAAACAGATGTATGAGTATGCCACGTTTAAATTCGTCGAACCAATATCTCACGGTTATCCAAGATGGTGAAGGGCCGCATAGACAGCATCGCTTTTATTTTTTCGCATGTTTTTAAATTTACAATCGAAAATGAAAAAAAAAAACTTGCAATATTTTTACAATCTACAATCTGTCAAAACTAACGTTGCAGTAGCATAGTGATATGTTCAACGAACGAACGTAATGTTCGTTGAACGTAACTTGCATATTGTTTTTGTGCCAATTTTTTCTTAGAGAGAAAGAATTGAAGATTACGTTGAAGTGACTGAGTTTTTGATGGAACAATTTTTGTTACGTTCGGTGAGCATAATATTACGTTGTGGCAACAAAATGGTAAAATTCTCTTTTCTGTGAAAAAATATAGATAAGTATTGTAAATATGCCAAAGTATGACACGGTTAATACAGATTTGAATTACTTACCCGAATATGTACACAGTAAAAATAAGGATAATTTTACCTGTTAATTGGTAGTAAAATAGGCTTTATGCAGGTGCCATCAATTATTTTACCCTTATATAAGGGCAATTTCAACTGTAAATCTGGCGGGCTTAATTTACATTCATTTTTTCTGTGTGTCTGAATAATCAGCCGATCTAAATTCATGACGTGTAACTTGACCGGAGTCTTACATTATTTTATTTAGTATGTGCGTTACACATCAACACCTATAGCTAGGTGTTCTCAAATAAATCTATATAGTTCAGTTGTGCTGGCCCAGATATAAAAATGTTACAAAAATGGATAAATAGATTATAAATTTGTGCTTTGCCGTGATGGTTCAGGCAAAGTAAACTAACTTTATGTGCCTAAAATTCTACAATATTTCCGTCTTCGTGCGGATATGCAAATCCTCCCAAAAAATTTGATTACAAATCAATCAGGCGACAGGATATTAGAAATGTGACATGACTATTAAATAAAATCTTTTCATACGGATGGAAGCTCTTTATAAGAGACTTTTCACATAAATAAACTTTATTTATTTTTAGAGAGAAATTTTCAAATAAAAATATTCTTGAAAGTCTCTTATGTGGAAAACTGCCACCCGTAGAAAGATGTGTATCCAGATTGTTTGTTGAGGAATAAAATTACTGAACTGTGTTACCCCAATTTATAAAACTTGTATCCTTTTCAATAATCTTCTACATGATGGTATACAGAATGATGTTTGTAATGAGAATCATTTAATTTAACCCCTAAAACAAGTTATTCCCATGAATTTTTCATAAGAAACACGTGAATAATTTAATTTATCCCTGGTGATAAAGTGAAAATATGCAAATTGGTTTAATTTTAACAAAGTCTCAGCGAAAGACAACACCTTACTATGTATATATAAAAAGGATAATTCAATCAAATATTTAAATCCAAATAACAACACTTTCATCCTCAAATTGATACTCTGATGATAATTGCGTATCTGTTCTGAATGTAATTTTATAATTCCCAACTCAAACTCATCAATTTCCATTTGATGCCTCTTGAAGAAAGGAAAAGAAAAAGAAATGAAACGTAAAAGAACGCACATTAGGAGCAAGAGATAAAGGATCGTGTACATTCCAAATAACAAAACAACAACCGAAAGGTTCGTGAATTGAAGGAAAACGTAAGTAAATTGGGATTATTTGTTTGAATTACAACAAAGGGATGAAGGATAATATTTGAATTAATTTCAAGTTGGTAAAATTTGGATGCAGAACTAACTCGGCATTATCTAACATAAACCGGAAAAAATATCCATTTTGTATAGGGTAGCGTTCAAAAGTCTCACCCTATGCATCGTGTAGCAAAATAAAGAAAATGTAAAATTTAAAATTTTCAATATTGACTCAAGATCTGTTGAAACTCCTGTTTTGCAATTCAATTGAATTGGATTTTTTTTATGTTGGGGCTTTGAGCTCGAGTCTGAAATGGAATTGGATGCGTGAATAAATTGATATGCAAACAATAGTCGAGTAGAGAGCTTGAAAAACGTTGTTTCACGCGTGTTTTTTAATCAAAAGAATTAATCGGAAATGCAAAGTGGATTTCTAGAAGTGGAAAGCGGGGCAATTTTGCTTTGATTGAACGAAGAGATTTGAAGCCGCCATTGCGAATTCAAACCCCTCTCATTTTAATTTTTCCGCAAATAATTTTGGAGGACATAAAAAATTTACGATTACGATCTCAAAACTCCTTTCCATCATCCATTTATCAAGTCAATTTCTTGATTATTAACCATTAAAAAGATTTAAAATTTATTTTCCGCATAAAAAATATTTTTTTAATGTCTTCCACTCCGGATGACATCATAAATCCTGCTCCTCAGAGCATGTGCCTATTTTGAGAAAAACACATTTTATTCGAGGATAAATTTAAGCCAGACTTTGGAGCGGAATAAATAAATTTAGAAAGTACACAAATAAAATAAAACTACAGTATCATGGCGGGCTTTTTATGGGGTTGGCTTTTTATACACTCGTTCTTATTAGAGTAATGTACGTAAATTTTTGAATGACTAAAATATTTTTTTCGGGAAACTAATAGTTTCGGTTTGTTCACTTTACATGACTCTCCTACAATTGAAATAATTTTAAATTTAATTTTTTTTCTAATTGTTACATTGTAGGACTTAGGACCATCTTTCATCCCTAGGCCAAATTTGGGAAAAAACTGTTGGGTGCGTTCTGGATTAATGGACACTTTTGTTGTTATTTTAGACCAAACATTTGAATCCTCATTTACCTCATTCATTGGTTTTGAAAAGGTTACACAAGAGGCTGCATACATTTTGTAATTAATCTAAATTAATGTGTTTGTAGGCAGTACTATTTTACACAGGGTCTATTGTAACGGAGTTCCTTTGACGTTTCCAAGTTAGAATAACTTTTTAATAAGCGGCAAACTGACTAATTTTGCAGTATCTTCTGCGCTGAGAGCATTGCTCTTCAGCTCTCCTATAAAGTGGTCATACCTGCCCTTCTGGCTGCCGACTCACTCTGAGAGTTCGAGACATGGGGGTTTCACGACAATTCTGTATTGAGAAAGATTTAACAAAGCATCTGGTTCGCTCCACCACTATGGCCACGAATCAGAAATTCAATGAATTGAAGAAGTAAGAATAGCTAGGGTTGGATCCTCGTGCTTCTTTTTCCTCCATAAAATGCAATTCCTTCAAGTACGTTCACTCTCTTCCGGTGGTTTTTTGGAGAAAAAACCCCCTCAAAACTCCTACAACCTCAAAGGTCAGTTTCTCGACCACCCCTTTTTCGACGACTCCTCTTTCTAGACCAATTCAATTTATAGGCCATGATTGTGCTTTATTGATTTGTTGAGGTTCTTTGTTAGGGGTATTTGGAAGGGGTGAAGAAGAAATCTATTTGGTTAGACCATAGTATATCTTCTTCACTTCTATTAAATAACCAGGGTGGAGCACAGTCTATGGATTCGACCAGAACAATACGGCAATTATCATCCAATTAAGGCAATAGACGATTGGGCCAAAGTTTTTCGTACACTATACAGGGCCTTCACTCAGTTTTCTATGGCATCCGGTATCACAATAGTGAATTTTATTTATAATAGGGCTGTATCATAAATTTTTATGAATCTGGACATACAGAACTTTGTACTTACTAAAACATCAACATCATTACATTAGATGCATTTGACATCCACATATATGACCTCATAATTTTGAGCAGGGTTGGATAAAGTCTAAATCTTCTTCACATGATAACAAATTTTTTTAAGACGTATCCGTTAGGGTGGATGACGTATACGTTATACCTTATCAAAGTTACTTCAATTAAAAACAAGCTAAAAACGCTGGACACCACAAATGGATATTTATTGTATATTTTGTGATAGGAACTGGATTTAGAGTTTGACAAATATGATCTTGATACAAATTTCGAAGAGGATCGGAAAAGAATTTACAGAATTATCCAAAAAGTCTGTTAGCTGGAAGCACCAGGAATGGATAATATTATCCCGAATTTAGCATGGAACTATTCTTGAGCACTTGGCCATAAGCTTAAGTTCCAAATTTTAGCTCACTCCGATCACTAGAACTCGAGAATTCTGGAACTGGCCAGTACCTAGAATCCTTCAGATCCCGATGTGCCAGGGTCAAACTTTTTTAGGAACTATTTTTGGATACTTACCAAAAGTTTAAATTCCAAATTTGAGCTCATTCCTATCACTAAAACTCAAGAATCCTGGAAGTTCCTGGTGCACAGGCGAGTTGCCACCAGAACGATGCCCAGAATTAAAATTTTTTATGAACTGATCTTGGATACTTACCAAAAGCTTATACTCCAAATTTGAGCTCATTCCGATCACTAGAACTCATCATTCTGGAAGCTCCCTTTACACAAGAGCCCCCAGATCTCGATGTCCCATAGTGAAAAAACGGATGGTATAAACCGTGAAAAAAAACAGAAAAAATGTGTGTCTGTATTTCTGCGTGTCTGCATGACCGATAACTCGCATTATTCTCAACCGATTTGGCTGAAGTTTANTTTGAGCTCATTCCGATCACTAGAACTCATCATTCTGGAAGCTCCCTTTACACAAGAGCCCCCAGATCTCGATGTCCCATAGTGAAAAAACGGATGGTATAAACCGTGAAAAAAAACAGAAAAAATGTGTGTCTGTATTTCTGCGTGTCTGCATGACCGATAACTCGCATTATTCTCAACCGATTTGGCTGAAGTTTATTTTATGAAGGCTTTTCTCAACAAAAGTAAGGACGAGTTCGTTAATGGGCCAAATCGGACTACGGGGTCTAGGGACCTGCATACAAACTCTTCAGAATTTTCCAGAAATATTGATTTCTACTGATTGGAATGAGCTCAAACTTGGAACATAATCTTGTGTAAGTACCCAAAAACAGTTCCTACAAAAATTTGACGTTTGGACATCGGGATCTGACGGATCTTATTTACAAGGCACTTCCAGAATTTNGTTAATGGGCCAAATCGGACTACGGGGTCTAGGGACCTGCATACAAACTCTTCAGAATTTTCCAGAAATATTGATTTCTACTGATTGGAATGAGCTCAAACTTGGAACATAATCTTGTGTAAGTACCCAAAAACAGTTCCTACAAAAATTTGACGTTTGGACATCGGGATCTGACGGATCTTATTTACAAGGCACTTCCAGAATTTTTAAATTCTAGTGATCGAAATGAGCTCAAATTTGGAATATAAGCTTTTGGTGAGTATCCAAGAACATTTCCTATGTTAATTTTGAGATAATGTTNTCTGACGGATCTTATTTACAAGGCACTTCCAGAATTTTTAAATTCTAGTGATCGAAATGAGCTCAAATTTGGAATATAAGCTTTTGGTGAGTATCCAAGAACATTTCCTATGTTTATTTTGAGATAATGTTATTCCTAGTGCTTACGATTACCAGACTTTCTTAGATAACTCCGTAAATACTTTTTTTCAAGTTCGAATCCCGTGAAGTGAGACTTGTGGACTATTCAGACTTTTGGGACTTAGTGGGCTTTTTGAGAGTTTAGGGGCTTTGTGAACTTTTGCAGATGTTTTGGGATGCGGTGGAACTTCTGGGACTTTTATTAGGTATTTTATGGTCTTTTTCAGACTTTTTGGGTCTTGTCGCACATGTGACATGTGAAGCTGGCTTATACGTCTAAAGGCTAATCATATGAAAAAATAAATAGAATGATCGGAGGTATGTTTGGAATTTGTAGAGATTTTGTGGATTTGGGGGCTTTTTACGATTTTGTGGAATTTTGAAAACTTATGGACTTTTTGGGATTGGGGTGGACTTATGGGATTGGGGTGGACTTTATGGGATTTGGTAGGAACTTTTAGAATTCTGGCATTCTAAGTTCCAAGTGTCTGATAGAGCTAAAACTATACTCTTGTTGCGTACCTGTTAGCCAATCGACAAAGGTTCGCAATAAGGAACTTCTGTATTACCAAAAATTTCCAGAAATATGTAGTTCCAAGTGTCCACTGGAACTGACAAGTGATGTGAAAGCTCTTGTTAGGTACCCATTAACAGTTTTTATCTCAAAAAAGAGAAAGAAAGAACTGATATCATTCACCTTGTGGTTTCCGTCGTTTTTTTGCCATGAAAATATAATAAAGTAAAAGTGTACGAGAAAAAAGCAACAATCTGAAAAACCTATAAATAAAAGTTAAAATAAATTTCCTTAAATCTCTCTCAAAAAATGGCAATACATGTTTATGTGGAGGACATACATGCAAGTATGTATGGCGTCGCATCAGATACATAAATTTAAAAGTACCATCACATGAATAAATATATTTATTTTTTTTTACATAAACTGATTTGGTAACAGTATAGTCAACTATAAAAGACATTACAGTATATTTCCATTACATTTAAACTAACTCCTCTAGTTACACTGCATACTATAATATAGCTGGAAATGTATAGCTCCTAACTCCCAAATTCGAATTCAAATTCATGCTGGATGATGTTTCTCTAGATAAACATTTTACTTATTTTCTATATTCGGAAAAGGAACTTTTTCTATACATACATTTTAAAAAGCTGAGACGGGAAAATTTTGAATCCGAATCGTAAGCAAAAAACACATGTCGTAGTTCACATACTGATATGTGTTTTGTATATTGCCCCAAAAAGTATTTGCTTGTGTGCTGCATTATCGTGTTTCCTCCTTCATCCTCTCTGCTGCTTCATGATATAATAACTTTTAGAATACACATTTTATAAAATTTCTGATTTTACCGAACACGTTTTCCTTCCTTCTGTGTGATTATGAGATTAAGATTCGTTTTCTTTCGTTCTGATTGTGAAGTTTTGGTTTCAGGATTTGTGATATATCATAATCATTATGTTCAATTACACAACATAGATTCAGATATTTTTACCTACCAGGCGTTTACTGTCGTTATTTAAAATTTATATCAGGTTTAATGACGCCTCCCTAAAAGGATGCTGAGGAAATTGAAATTTTACTTATTTTCGTTCAGAAATTTGTTATGCCTTTCAGAAATGTACAAAATTTGAAAAACAGACACATTCGATTCGGTTCAAACATCTGACAGTTTCGGACGTCTTTAATCTGAAACTGATGATCCAGCTTTTTCGGTTATTATATTTGGCAACACCTGTAAAATGATCTGAAAATGTTAAATCTAAGATTTATTTCCGAATGTTTTTTAAGGTTTTTCGGATATAAAAATTAGCTGTGATATTAATTTCGAGGAGAGGACACAAAACCCCCTTGGCAGCCTCCGATTCTCATGACAGATGGGCACATTCAAACCACACAATGGCCACATAATGACGACATGATGACACACGACCACCACATGATGGTACGCCATGGCTATGCCCCGTTTCTGTCATTGTTAAAATTGGCTACATAATTCAAATATTTGATCCACAATTCAAATATTTGCTCCACAAATTCAATTTTTGCTGCATAACTCAAGAATTTG
>JXPH01046331.1:179-10331 GCA_001014845.1 Mochlonyx cinctipes | reverse complement strand
GTCTATCCAGGGGCTGCTACGTCTATTGTTGGAGGTCTAGCAAAAAAGNAAAAAGATAATTGAAAAATAAAAATTATAAACAAAAAAAATTGTGTGTAGCTCGGTCAAGGATTTCACTCGGTGGCCGAGCTATGCACAATTTATTTTTCAATTAGCTATATTTTTTTAATTTTGCCAGGCCTCCATACTATAGAAAAATGTGGAATAAAAAGTTAACGTGATTTTAAAAATCCCAAAAAATCAGGGTAGCTAAGCCAGATTTTATTTACCTAAATAACATTTGGCTAAGCTATGGAACCTACAAAATACAACTTTGAACTGGTGGCGCGGGACACAAACGTCATTTTAAAAATCTACTATCGAACAGAATATAAGTTTTCGCGAGGGTTTTTTTTCAAATCCGAAAATTTCCAAATCGATCCACCCAAATACACATATATACACTGTAATTTACTTTTACAAATAATGTTTTTTAACCTCTTTTTTACGCTGTGAATCAGCTGCTTGGGATCTTGGGTACGTTTCCATTGGACTGGATTAATAATTTACTTTATTTTTCGTTTAATTCTTTAGATTTTGCATTTGCATACCTAAACATATATTTTTCTTTTTCTCAATCAATTAATTGTCTTTCATTCACAAATAAATTAGACTCAAAACTTCATAAAAATAACTGTAGTCCAAAATACGTGCAGAGATGAACTAATATATAAAATTGTTAAAATTTTCAGCAATACCTACATTAAATTAAATTAAAAATTGTTCGCGAAAAACTTTCATTTTTGTAAAATATTGTTCCAAAATAAATAAATACTTTTCAAAATTGAGGGGCGCTTTGAAGAAAAAAACACTAAATAAGTCGCGTTTGTTTCAAATAATGGATTAATAGTGCGTAAATAAACTTGTATTGTGCTAAAGATGGTATTATGTTGTCCCTCTGTTGCCGAATTTGACCAATTAAACGTGGTATGTCTAAATCCTAAGCATAAAATGCGTTTTAATTATTTTCATTTAAGATAGGATGAAAAATTACCTGATTATGATCTAAAGTGTACAATAAAAGATCAGCTATCAACGTTACTCCCGTCCGTCCTCCACCTTCATTACAATGAATTAAAACAGGCGGGTTTGTGTTGTGCGATGGCGGAACTTCACTAATCGAAGCTAACCTCACAGAATTTAATTCTTCTAAAAAACCTGCAACAAAATAGCATTTTAATTTAAGAATAAAGTAAATTAAATTAAATTAAATGTAAGACGATGATAAAAGTACCTAAAAAGTGTCCAACATCTCGCGGACAATTCTGTTCTATCCATTCTGTGTAGCAAAGATGCCAAACTGATCGATACCTTCTGCTTTGCGTATGATAAACTCTTAGTTTACTCGTCGTGCATCTGTCATTTTCTTGGGAAAACTCTCGCCACACTTGATACTAAAAATAGCATAATTAAATAATCATGAAAATATGGAGATTAAAAACTTACCTGTCCATATTCCAAGCACCTTTCACTTGTTTGCGGAATATAACTCAGTTCATTTGATAATTGTACAAGAAGATAGACGTCAGCTTCCCAGACACATTGCCAAAATATGTTTGTCGTCATCGCATCGTTTGGACTTTCAGCCACTATGTAGAAACGTTGCTTTGTTCCAACGGTACTCTGAGAAGCATAATATATAATTTTATCAGCGCGTATTGAAAGTTAATTCAGGCATAATTACAGTAATGTATGACGCATTAACATATCCCATCCTATTCTCTCTCATCGGAGTTAGGCGGACACGATTGTCGTCATAAGGCAGGAAATTTGGATCGAAATTTTTATTCTTATTCTCCTCGTGTAGGGCGCAATCATATTTGGCGTTGTCACCACGTTTGGGTATTCTCTCAAATTCGTAAAATAGCTGCGTGTCTGCTAGTTTTGTTTCTAGAAGCTGACACTAAAACAAAGTAAATGCAATTCAATTTTTGATAATTTTCAAAATACTCTACTAAGCATTAAGCAATCTAAATTTTTAAGACATTTTTAAATAGTTCAAATGTCCCGAATTCTTCGGAAGGAGGAACACGGTCAAAATGGATTTCAACAAGACACTGAATCCTTTGAACATTGCCATCTTGCAATAATTGACTTTTTAAAAGCTATAGTCACCGAAAAAACTGCACTCGTAGAAAAATAATTAAAGTAACTCAAATTTTTAAAGGATATTTCGAATTTTTTGTGGATTTCAGGTGATTTTTGTGGCTTTAAATGCCTATTCGTATATTTTTATCCAAATCTAGTTTGAGTTTAAAAAAAAAATTTTTACTCACCAATTTCTCTTTACTAATATTGGCGGGCAACGGCTGCAACCTCGGCAGCCCCGTCGACCATCTATGCTTAATGTTTGTATCGTTTAATGCCACCGCTTGTGCATTTTTATTTTTCTTATCTTTCTCCCGGCCAAGTGTCGCGCTCTTCTGCTTATCCGTATTTTTGGAACGACCCCCGAGTATATCCCAAATTTTTCTCCTTTTCTCCTTCACCGTGGTCGTGCTCGTATTGCTGGTGGCATTCGATCCAGCCACTGAACTTATTCCAGAGTCTGTTGTTGTGTTTGTTTCGACGGTGTAATTTGAGATTTGTGACGCGTCCAGGATGTTTGTTGAATGCGATCTATTCATGGAATCAATGCGGGATGATGAAACGTTTAATTCGTTACTGAAATTGTTTGTCGGTCCATTTATTGGCAGAGATGAAGAGGTAGAGGAGGAGTTAATTTTATAGCTTTCTATTGGATTATGATTATTGTTGTTCACTGGATTTGATATTGTTTTTCCAACTAGTGGATGAGGATTATTTATTTCAGGTTTCGTAAAGACTGGATTTTGAATTCTTGTTGGTGATGGGGGCGTTATGTTGGGGATGCTGTGTGTTATTCCTGGTGCTGATTGTACACTGGATGTTCGGTCTCGTATTTCACCACCACTACTACCTGCCGACTCATTTTCATTTTTCCATGGCAACGGAACGTTTTCGTAAATGGGCTCAATTGATCCGTTAATGTGTTGGGAAGACCGATTCAACAGAGGTTTCGGAGTGATTCCGATATGGCCTCCATTTTGATATGGAGGATCTGCAATCAGCAAATGCTCAACGTCACGAGGCATATAGTAGATGTCGTACGCTTTCTGGATATGTTTTGGTAAAACGCTCGTGTTTGTTGGCTCAATAAAATTCAGATTCTCGTACGTTCCGTGCGGCACAATGTTCTGTGAATGCCGGAGGTGTGGACCAGCGATGGCTGGATAGAAAATCTGATTGTTTTGAGATAGTTGCATTATTTGATGTGGATTCACGAGAGGACGGCTTGATACCAAGTCTGGACTAGAGCCGGATACATGAGCGCCACGGTATCCCAGCAACGCCCTGTGTGACGCCAAATCTGGTGTTGAGGTTGAGCTTAAACGATTGGCAGGATAGGGAGGAGGTGGTTTTACTAATCTCATCATCTTAAATCTATGCGTTAGGCCGTAATCGGAAGCGTCTGAATAATGGGGACCAATAACATGGGCAGTCGTATGGTGCGTCACATCGGGATACGCTTGTTGTTGGATCTGGGGATGCTGGATTTGTTGGTTGAAATATGAAACGTCTGGCTGACTGCCCGTAATATTGTAGTCCAAATGCGCCTGGTCAGGTGACAGCATTTGGGATGCGGATAAATGCATCGGATTACCGTTTGTAATCCGAACATCGTTTGAGCTAGCACGGTATTTTTGTTGGATGGCTGTTTCGTAGTCTGGAGCCGGCCGATACGTTGGAAGGAGTGCTTTTAATCTTTCTCTATCATGACTAATGTTGTTGTTACTTAAATCTAAACACGAAGAACTCTGCGCCCGATTTATTAACGATGCATTTGAGCCGGCTGGATTTAAGCCCCAGTTACTGCTATGATTTGAATAATCTAATGGGACCAAAGACGTATTCAAATTTATGTCTAATGCTGATGTTTGTAGGGAAGATCGCGACTGCATGTTGCTGTTATTGTTCGCGATATTCGTGTTGGAAGACATGATCTGTTGGTCCGGAGTACTCCAGTTGCTTGGGGCCGATAAATGCGGATCTGACTGCTGCCAATTTTGGTTTGTTATATGATGCTGTTGATATTGCTGTTCACTAAGAAGATCGTCTCTACTATCGTTTAGATTCTCACTCATGTTTTGGAACAAACTTAAATTCACTTGACTCGCATGCGTTTGATTTTGCTCGAATTTCACAAAAAATGTATGTTGTAAGGCACATAATTTCCATATGTAGCGACCAGTAGCTGCGTCGACAACCGTAAAGCCAACACTCTCATTTATGTCTGTACATTCAATGTTAAAGGCACGTTTGTGGTTTACTACATTTCTAATATCACGCCATGGGTAAAATTTATTCGTATCACTTGCTACAATTATGCCAGACACGGATATCCCTAACATCACCTCATTTCCGTTCTCGTTCTTGGCTGTAAACGTTTCTTGACCGTAACCGTCGAGTTGTTGGCAGGCTGAGATGTATAAACTTTCAGCGGCACCTAAAATAAATATTGTTAGCTTGAAAAATAAATAACTATATTAAATTTTTCTTTTAAATTCTACCCTGTGTTACATTGTGAAGCTCAAAATGCTGATGAATAACCTCTTCGGTTAATGTTTCCAATAGTCCTGCTTTGATTAAGTGTTTTGGGAATGATAATAATGTTTTCAGATATTCCACCGTGTGCCTATCCTGATGATTACCATATTCAGCTTGTCTACTATAATTACCTAAAATAACTGCCTGTAAAAAATAAATCAAAATTTATATCTTCCACTTATTAGAATATTGTTTGATAACAACAACGTACTTGTTTTGGATCACAATGAATACGCCCCTCAACCACATCATGTTTCAATTGAAGAAAATAATAATTTCTAGTGACTTCGTCTTTGATTAAACTAACTCCAGATAACACATAATACATAACTCTTAAATATAATACTTTTGTATTTGCTGAATACTTTTCCAGCTGCCTGTTCAGCGGCCGCTCCAAATCCACCCATCTCAGTTCGTCTTTCGTCCCTTTCACCAAGTAGCGTAGCCCAAAAAATTCTGGCTGATTTATTGATATCCGCTGGCAGACATTCTCGAGGCATTCTTGACCTGTACTCTCCGAACTTAGCGTACAGTCAATTTTAGTTGATGAATCTGTGGACCAAAAAAGAAATAGAATGAAATTTTAATTCTATTATTTAGGCAGTGATAAAAATTATAAATTATACAGAGATAACTTCTTTATTTATATCTAGACAATATAAAGTAATAAAAACTCGAATTTAACATCAAACTCTAAATGCAAATTTTGCTCGTGCTGCTACGCATTTGCCTTGTTCTTGTTCATTTTGTAAATTTTTATTATTTTTATTTAATCTCCGAAATTGCGAAATTTTGGCGATATTTCATACGGGAAATAGATAAAATTCAAAAGCGCATTCTAATTTTGATTTTATTTTTGGACGATCGAGTCGAGATTATAATTTAATTTTAGGTTTAAATTGGCTGCCTATTTTAAATTTGACCTACATTTAATATTCAAAAGACGTTAAACAAAATATTAAAATGGAAATGCAATTTTTAAGGACAAGAGCAATTTAAATTGGCGCATTGCGAGCAATTTGATGAAAGACAAATTTCCGGTTCAATGTTTGCGAATCTTACTATCCACTTTCTGTTCTTCTGCCCTGGCTCATTGAATACTCAACATCCAAAAAACAAATTTTTCAATAGAAAATTTCGCGTGTGTTCTGCGCGTCTGACTTTTGAGGAATTTTATGCTACTGCAAACGGATGTACACACAAACAACACAATAATTGTTTAGTTCGATACGATTAATTCATTGACAAGTTTTTTTTCTTTTATTAATGTGTAGTCATTAGGTTGATTTATTGCATTTTTGTATACATACAACCTATTAAGTTAGGTGTTGTGCTAATAACGTGCAAATTATTTTACAAGTAAAAAGTTACTGCGTAATTTAATTTTCAAGTTCTTTTTTTTAGGGACCCTCCTTTGTTTTAAGGGGTTCCTCCCTAGAGATGGTTAAACACTTTCAGAACTGACTGAGATAGCCTGTAAATTAAAAATCTGAAATACCGATGAAATGCCGTCAAAATTCTATTAAGTGCGACTTCGAATTTTAGGCGTTTCACTCGTATTCAAAAATCATGAAAATAATCAGTGTAAAATGTTATCCTAGCCTAGTTGACAAAAATTTAATAATACTTAAATGAAATTTTGTAAATAGAGAATTTTCAAAAAATACTGTCAACTATTGGATATTTTATCCTAACAGATGGTAAGGTTACTACATGTTGTAATTGAATCTCTAAATATTCACTATTGCCAACTTTGTTGTGTAGGAGTACCCATTGACTCTTTTAGAGCATTTTTTTAGATTTAAAGAAAAACTATCCCATAATGATGATTGCATAATTGGTAATTGGTATCATAGGGAATCGTAATTTAGTATTTTAGCTGAATCAATTAATTTTGTAGTGAACAAGCTGCGAGGTTTTGAAATAAAATAAAATAGATGAAAACAATATTTGGTTCGGATGATTTCGCACTCTCGTTTCCCATTTTGCCCCCCTTTGTTACAGATTTGATCCCGAGTTTGTTCCGCTATAAATTTTCTTCCATAAAGTCTATGTCTATGTCTGCCTTGAATATTCTCAGTGTCATAATGACCTTATGAAAGCCATCCATGATGCAGCAAAAGATTCTCACAGTCAACTAAAAAAACGTAGGTTTTTTAGCGAAAAATTAAAAAAAACTACCTAGTACCTAACCGTAAAAAACAATTCTTCGTTATAAGTATGATCATAATCTAGAAATTAGAAATAGAATACAAGACATATAGAATAGGGTACAAGATATAAAGTTAGAGCTTTAAAAAATTTAAATGTTCGATGAGCGATGAATTTAGTTTTAGATTTTACATTGACACATTAGGTATTATAAAAATATATCAAATTTTCATAGTCATAAGTGTCTCAGATTAAATCGTTGTGACGTCGCTCTGGCCTTTTTCTTGTCCTCTGATCCTGGCGTCACTCTGGATAATTCTCAGTTCCGGTTGTCTAGGTTTTTAACGTCGCTCCGTCGCTAAACTGTTGTATATGTCCCAAATTTTAGTAATTTTGAGAAAGTACTTTCAATTTACTAAAGGATATATAATATTTGGAAGCGTCAAGAATGGATAGTATTGCACTCAATTTCAGATAGTAACTATTGTTAAACATTCAACTCAAGCTATTATTTCAATTTTTTATTTAATTAATTTTTTTACCCTGCGGACCGATTTGGCTCAATTTCAACCGAGTGGTAATCAATGATTCATGGAAAGTTTCTTTGTTTTCCATGGAAAGTTTCATCGAAATCGGTTGAAATTTACGCAAGTTGTCGCGGTGACTCACATGCTACACCGTTATATAGTTGAATACATAACAGACATTTTTTAAGAACGTTCAATTCGTGTTCAGAAACGTTCTGAAACGTACATAAAATACATTTTGGCGAGTTCTTGGATTTAAGGCCTCTCCAATATGTTTCTTCTATTATAGGAGGGGTTTTCAAAATGTAACAAACTGGCCATGCATTCATTGGTACATTACATTCAAATTTAAAAAGTAGAATATCAACAAATGACAGTAAGGTACCCACTTTTTTGATGGAGTATACGGTATTTTTGTTGATTATCGAGGAAAATTAGTTCCAATTCAATTCAATTCATTTATCATAAGATTTCAAATTTTACGATTCAGAGTCCAGCTATTGATTTTCAACTGATATTAAACGGGCATTAATTTCTGTGTGGGGAATTCGGGAGTTATTTTGCAGGACGCAAAGGGAGAAACGGAAAAGTAGTTGTTTTGCCAAAATGTTGAAGTTGTGAAATGAAAAACATCCCCAAATATAATCGCCTGTCAATTTTTATCAGACAGACTTAAGCAAAGGATCAAATTTGACTATAAATTGATAAGGAGTATAAATGCTCTATGCGATTTTTGCGAGGGGCTAATCATAAAAAAAATCCATCTACATCACAAAAAAAATCCAAAAAATCCGAAAAAATCCCAAAAAGTCCACAAAATCCCAAAAAGTCTCAAAAAGTCCACAAAATCCTAAAAATATCTCAAAAAGTCCACAAAATCCCAAAAGTCCCGAAAAGTCCTCTCAAGTCCCCAAATCCCAAAAGGTCCGAAAGTCCACAAAGGCCTTAAAACTACCTAAATGTTCACAAAGTCTCAAAAAATCTCAAAAAGTCCACAAAATTCTAAAAAAAAATCTCAAAAAGTCAAGTCCCAAAAAGTCCACAAAATCCCAAAAAGTCTGATGGCGAAGTATGTATCCGCTCGATGCGTCTCAAAATAGGGAGTCTTATGTGATGTCCGTAAAGGCAGGACAATAGACCTAGCAGCCCTTAGCTGTGAGATCTGTTGGCAGGACACAATTATGGTGTTTTTGACGAGAATAACGGATCCGTCAATATGGAGTTGTCAACCAAAATAACATAAATTTTTAACAAAAATGTTTGAATTGAAACTTTAAAATTTAGGACATTGAAAGACTTTTAGGGAACGGTAGGATTTTAGCCAGACTTTTTGGGATTTTTAGGGACCTACGTCCCACAGGTCCCTATAGAAAATATAAAAATGTCTAAAAGTCATTCGATGTCCCTACAGATCCCTAAAAGTCTTTAAAATCCCTAAAAGTCTTTCAAAGTCCATAAAGTCCCAAAAAATCCCAAAAAGTCCACAAAGCCTACCAAATCCCTAAAAATCTCAAAAAGTCCACCAAATCCCAAAAAATCTTTAAAAGTCCACAAGATCACAAAAATTCCCAAACACTCCCAAAAAATCCCAAAAATCCCAAAAAATCGCAAAATATCCCACAAATCCCAAAAAATCACAACAATTCCATAAAATCTTAAGAAAATCCCAAACATCTCAAAAAATCCTAAAAATCCCAAAAAGTCTACAAAGTCCCGAAAAATATTTGATCAATGTACATGTTTTTTTTTCATATCATTAGCCCCTCGGATTTTAGGGATGGGATTTTCAGGTCATTTCTATTTAAATTTTAGACTCCGTTTCTCTGGACAATTTTTTCTCAGGAAAACCGTGTGTGATATTCTCTATCACTAAAATGTTGATATAGGTATTTTATAGTCTTTCGATAATTTTCTGCATATGTAAACCACGTTTAACTTTTATTTAACTCGTCTGGACATCCTGTTTTTAACATGTTTCAACAATTTTGTCCACAATTTGTTAATGCTTCTCAAATATCTGAAAAATTGCTCAGTTTTTAAAAATAGTCTGAAAATATATTTACAAAAATAGTGTTGGCGAAGGTTTGGGGAAACTTTAAATATTTTTGCAATAATATACCTACTTAGGGGCGAAATGGATGCCTCCTCCCGCCTCTTCCCCTATTTTCCGTTATTCCGGCAAATGAATTGATTCAAGGAAAATTACCAATTAATAAATCTATAAACGGGTAGAAGTTTTCTAGAAGAGACTGCATGCGAAATTTTAATTGCTTAATAAAGAGAGATTTAAGGAAAAAAAAGAAACATTCTATAAGTAGTAACTTTGGCAGGTCATTTGAGTTTGAAAAGATTTTATTTTTGTATAGAACTTTCATCCGTACACTAGTTTATTAATGTAAAAGTAAAACCTAATTTCGTACGTATAGTTTATTTTGATTCACCACCTATCTTTAACATCCGTTTCTCAATTCTCTCTGTTCCGTTCCAGAATTATTACATGACGCGATCAAAAGAGAACAGGGTAAAAAATATAATGATTAATCTGATGCTTATACAAAGAAATGTTTATATTTTGAACTTTAAAAACGGATTGATCCACAAGGTGGATTATGACCGTACTTCTGTTATTTATTGAAGTACATATTTATATGATGGATTAAGGCGGTCTTTAGTTACACAACCTATCGGCATACCTCCTAAAGTTTCATATTTATGAAAAAAATAATTACCAAAGATTGTTTGGATACATGGATGGGTAATGGGGTGTGCATGCAAAGATAATGTATAATATTAATGATCCTTGGTGTAC
>JXPH01046286.1:2708-18391 GCA_001014845.1 Mochlonyx cinctipes | reverse complement strand
AATATACTAAAAGGAAGTATGTTAATGATATAATTTCAAAATCTTTGTCTCGTCTACACATTGTATTCCCTCTTCTAATCATTCTTTTTTTCTTCTATTTTTTTAGAACAAGTCATTAATTATTTTTAACAACAGCACAGCCACCGTTTTCTCTACTAATATTAAACGGTTATTATATTTATTTTAGATTTTTTTTTTATCTTTGCTTACAAACTTTTATTTATAATTTAATAATAATTGTCGCTTAAGCATTTGTCTTAAGATGTATAGTTAAACTTAAATAAAAAACACTATTTTTTAAATCGTTTTTATAGTTTTCTTTTTTTCTTTATCCTTTCTTTACACTTAACTACTTTTTGTTTGTTCTGTTTTAAAAACAATAACTACTATGTACAGACTACAGAAGAAGGGGGATGGGCGAGGGTAGGGTGGGGAGAGAGAGGAGAGGAATTATAGTAATAATTTATTATTTTTGGATAGAGACCTACTAACACTACTACAATTGTTCAACGAATTTGGTCAATTGATCTTGGGCAGTAAGTGCCGGTGCGTCGTTTGGTCCACCTGGTCCCATTTGAGATGGGTCAGGCCCACCAACACCGGGCGATGGATGAGGGTGCATATGATTGTGCATTTCACCTGGTTGTGGTGCAGGAGAGTGAGAAGGAAGGTGGTGGGGTGAGGGCTGGGCGCGAGGCGATGCCGACGGCTGTGCACGAGGAGAAGGGACAGGACGCGGCGATGGTTGGGGCTGAGGACTTCTGATTGGAGGCGGAGATCGGACAGACTGCATCAGCTGTTGCTGCATTGTTTGTTGAGGTGTTGGTGGTCCCATTACCCCTTGATTTGGTTGGCCTTGCTGTTGCTGTAGTTGTTGAGAAAGTACGTTCACTCCCTGCTGAGGATTTGGTTTCAATCCCTGTGGGAGATATTGCTGTTCAGGTCCTCCGAACCCACCCTGATAGCCCATTTGCTGGGGAGCTCTTGGACGTTGATTATAAGGTGGCGCCGGTTGAAAGTTGGATATTTGCAGCTGCCTCTGCAACATCAACTGTTGCTGCTGCTGTTGTTGTTTCTGTTTATACCACTGTTGCTGCTGTTGTTGGTCTTGCATTTGCATCTATATCCAAATTTTTTAAGTTTTGTTCAAAATGTTAATATTTTTTTAAGAAATGTTTTTTTGTTACCGGCACTTGCTGTGGATTTCCTAAACCTTTTCCCATCATGCCTTGCATTTGCATACGATTTTGTGGCATTTGTCCACCAGGATGCTGCAATACGACATGATGTTGCTGCTGTTGTTGATGCTGTTGTGGTTGCTGACCCATCATTTGCATTTGCTGCGATGGTTGTTGTTGTTGTTGTTGCTGCTGCTGCTGCTGTTGTTGTTGCTGTTGCTGCTGCTGCTGTTGTTGCTGCTGTTGAATCGGCATACCACCTTGATTTTGGTTTTGTTGGTTCTGTTGAGCTTGCTGTAACAAAATAATTATAATGCATACAAAAATGTTTACTATTTAATTAATTTACCGCTTGTCTTTGTTTAATAAAAGCTGCCATCAACTGAGGATTTGCTTTTAATATTTGGAGAATTTCTTGTTGTTGCTCTGGTCCAGAACCGGGTTTCTTCAATGTTGCCATTAGCTGTTGTAAGGCTTGTTTCGGTGGATTATTTGGTGGCTGCTGCATGTTCTGCATCTGTGGTTGCTGTTGATTTGGAATCATGTTTTGTGTCTGAATTGGTACTCCACCAGGGCCAGGCCGCATGTTTCCAAGCATTTGTTGTTGTCCACCCACAATACCCATCATTCCCTAAATTTTTAAATTTAATTATTAGTTGAATGAAAAATTTTCTTCGATTTTTACTACATTATATAAGTTTAATTTTACGTCACTTACTTGTTGCATAGGATTTTGTTGTTGCTGCTGTTGCATCATTTGGTTCGGATTAGGTAGCCTCATGCCTGGTTGCTGTGCATTATTTGGATACCTTGGTCCCCATTGTTCCATTGGTAACAAACTACTGCTGCCGCCAGGCCCTTGCATAGGCACTCCAACGCCTGGTTGTTGTTGACTCGACATCCCCACACCCACATTCACTCCACCCATGTGGTTCAGAGATCTTTGCATTACTGGAGGTGGCATTTGGCTTCCTGTAGGAGTTACTTTTCCAAAACCACCACCATGAGGAACTTGCTGGCGTGCTGCTTCTTCTTGAACCTTCATTTTGATAAAGAGAAATATTTAAAAAATGTAATTGCTTGAACAGTGTTTGTACAAATATACCTGTTTCACCACTTGAAGTACGTTTGCAGGGGGAGTTTGTGCACCAGGTTTAAGGCCGATATTTGGTGTGTGGGGACTGCCCATTCCGCCCACCATGCTTGGGACAGGAGAAGGAGTCGCAGAGGGACTCATTCCTCCAGACCCTCCACCTGGTGTTACAACTCCACTTCCTACTGAATTTGGACCGCCTTGAATTGCTGGAACGCTTGTAGGTAACGATGTCGCTGTTGGAACACGTGTGTTCATCACAGCCATACGACGGCGTAATAGTTGCGCTTGTTGTAATCTACGTTATAAAGTATACAATTATTATAATCCAATTTCATAAATCTGGCAGATAATGTACCTTTGCTGAAGCTGTTGTTGTTTAAGCTTATGCTTAATATTTGGACAGAATGGAACCAAACATTTCGCTTCCTGACAATGCTTAGCATGATAACAGCACAGCGCGATAAGTTGTTTGCAAATAGGACATCCACCATGTGTTTTCCTCTTGCAGTTTTTCGTATGCTGCACAACACGTTTCATCTTTTGACACGAAGGTAAACGACAATTTGCATCCCGACACTGGCAAGCATGCACCAGTGATTGAATGCAGCGTTGTATTGACTGCTTTCGAGCTTCTTGTGGATTTGTCTGTTTGTTGATATCTGATGGAGATGAACCATCGTCCAAGTCGAAACCTAATTTCTCCATCTTATGTTGATGACCAATCTTATCCTTGCACCCGATACACAAATCAAAGTCCTTTTAATAAAAGTCAAAAGATTAGTTTTTCGGTTACGAAAGAGAGACAAACGCAACAAAAGGATAAGGATACTTACATCACAAACTGTACAATGGTATCTGGTTTCAACATGATTTTTGCAATGGTTACAAGTGTATACAAATTTGTCTTGTCCTTGATTATGCAACTCGTACAACATGCATAATGTACTGAATTGTGCGCGGCGTAATGATGAAAATTCAAAATGTTTGTCACGTGCTAATGTTAAAAAGGCATCTCTACCATCCATTAGATCACAATTGATCAATGGATCAGGGTCTTGAATGGGCTATAAAATATTGAGAATGAAAACAAATAGTTTTTTTTTTTATTTATTTAAGAAATTTACCGCTAAACTAGCAGCAGATTGAGCTGAATGTAAACGAATGACGAAGAAAACTTCTTTGTGCTTTTCCATAGTTGCAAAGATTTTTGCACTTAAATCGTTGCCAGTTTGTTGTTCGTTAGATTTTTTACTATTTTTACGCTGTGCAGCTTTTGACTTGTTAGATTTTTTTGCTTTCTTTTGTCCCTTTTTCTTACCATCTCCACCTGTATCACTGTCGTCATTTAGAGACATAATTTGCTATTGAAAAATTTATTTTGTTAAAAATTGTTTTTAAAAGATAAAACCAATTGAAGAATTTACCGCATTTGCAGCAGCTTCTGCAGCCTCAGCTTGTTTCCGTTTCTCTTCTTCTTCCTGATCAAGTTCTTTGATACTTTCTTCTAAAACGTTCGGCCAGAAATCGCCTTCAAAGTAAGGTAATTCGGCAGCTGAATGTAGCTTATCCTCCATTGCCTGCTTTAAAATGTCCTTGTAATCTTGTATAATTCTTTCAATCATACCTTTATCGAGCATTTTCTTGTACCAATCTTGGAGTCGTTTAGGCTTGGGTATCTTTTGCTCTGGAGGATGGCAATGGAAAATGTAGTCATCACCCTCGGAAGGAGGACAAGCCCAAATATGTGCCATCGTATAACCCAATTGTTTAGCATAATCCATGTATCCAAGTAAAATTTCATGGTATACCGCAGTACGGAATTGTCTTGGTCTAAAAAAGTGTACAGAATCTAAATAGGCAATGTACACGCGTCTCGTGTTTGGCATAGCACATTCAGAACCATATTCTTGCACATGCATACCAAAGAAACAGACGTCAATACCGTCAACTTCTTCAAAAGCGAATAAAGCTTTAGCACGATATGGAAACTCTCCATTAAGTTCGCCACTCTCAACGAATCTACTTCTCATTCCTGGTTTTACTTCCACCATTTTATCCGAACTTGAAACAACTCGAATGTGGACTTCACCAGCACCAGCCTCCTTTTTCTTTAAGAAATTATTAACTCTAGTTTCAATGTAAATGCCCAATTTCGACATTGGCAGTCTTTTGGCGTTGAATTTATTATCTTTTCGTTTCGCTCCTTTCTTCTTCAAGCATTGATCACAAGTAAAGCCACCCGGCCAAATTGGCTCCAAATACAAGACGCAAATTTGATGCTGTTTTCTTCCACATTCCAAACAGTCGACAAACGGTTCCAACTCCAAATGATCATTTTTCATTTCTTTAAATTGATCTTTCTTGATTTGTCTATTTTTTATGATTTTTTTTTTCAAATAAATAACACCGGTTAATATTACATTTCAAATTGATTAAAAGAGTAAAGTAAACTTACGTTTGTGTCTGCAACGGATCGTCTCCTAATGTAACAGTGTCTCCAGGAATATCGTTGAAACACTTTTGGCAGAATGTGTATCTGTCGGAACGCACACCAAGAGCATTTAGACTTTTAGTTTGTATTTGATTATTATTTTGTGTAAAATTATAATTCGGCGACGATGAAATTTTTTTTTATTTTTTTGTATAAATGTAAATTGTGTGCATTTTGATGACCGGGTGCCGAATGTATAGATGGTTTTCAAATAATTGTTATTTTATTTTGTTTGGAAAAATAATAAAATAGATTAGTTGATGGATAATGCTACATTTGATGATGAACGCGGAAGAGAATATGGATTTTATTGGTTGGTTAAAAAATGTAAAGGTTCCTAAAATAATTTTTATAGAGCTTGCTTTTAATGAAAAACTTTAACAAGAAACTTGAAAATCTCTGTAAAAAGTTTGTGTTGCCACAATTTGTCCACATAAACTAATTTCTGAAAGGAAAAGACTTGGTGGTAGGTATATGCAAAAAAAATGCAACATTTTTCTGTATAACAAATTTTTGATGTTGGTAAATTGTGGCCACATGTCACCAACACCGTTTAGTCAGAACGAAATTGAAATTTTCTGTTTTCGTTATTTGAACTTTGAACATGTTTATGAAATTTGTTGCCACAATTTTTTACACATATAATATCTAAAATTATGGCCCAAAATCTTTTGCAGGGTCCTGTAGAAAGTTTTTACGTTTAGATATTGTGTATCACAAAATTTGGCTGCAAAGTTCATAATATAAGAAAACGCATCGTGCAACTAGAAAAACAATCGAGAAAACAACGCATTTTCTCCCAGTTTACCACATAGGTATCGAATCGATGCCTCCAACGTAAAACATATAATCTTGGATTTCTTCACATGTAAATTTAAATTTCAGGCAGTGGACATCTGGTGTTCAATTGTAGGTAGGCAAGTCAGTCGCTTACTTTCATTTTTTTCTACAAAGATCATAAAAAGTTACTAACTATAAATATTTGCCAAAAATTATTATAGCTGGTACCTTGTCCACTACTAGTTCCGTTACCCTGCTTTTTTGATCCAAGTAAAAAATTGATGTTTAGCTGAGTGGAGTGGTACCGAACATGGCTCGAGTAGTACCGATTAATACGAGTAGTATTTAAATAGTACGAATAGTACTAAGTAAAGTAGTAGAGTAGTATTCTTTTTGACTGTGCAGCACTGGTCAACACAACACCACTTTTTGCACACTAAGATCCAAAATTAGGGTGAATGCACCACTTGAAAAGTAAAAAATAAAGAAAAAAATTACAGTAGTATTTGAGTAGTATAAAGTAGTACGACTAGTATTTAATAGTCTTGAGCAGTACGAGTCGTATTTGGATCCCAAGTCAGTAAAAAATCATGTGAATTGCCCCTCGTTCTTAGTTAGTTGGGTAGTATTCGAGTAGTGCGCACGTGGTGCTGGGTAGTATTTGTTCTACTTGTCCGGCCGCAGCCAGTATGTTGAGAATGGTGATGCTCAATTGGAGAGGTTGTCGTTAACGTTCCATAATGGGACCTTTGCTATTCTCTTTCGTCATCAATGACCTTCCTGAATGCGTCTCATTCTCAACATAGCATCTATTTGCTGATGATTTTGATAACTATAATTTTGATAGGCTTGAATATGCACAGTAAATCATCCCCAATATTAATGAGGATCTTGCGTGAATACTTGAGTGGAGAAAATGCAACGGCCTAAAATTAAATGCAAGACTCAGGCAATAATCTTTCACAGTACAGCTATTGCTGCTGAGCGTATTTCAGAAGTTCCAAGTACACGACTCGATGACCAAGATATCCCATACAGTCCTACTGTTAAAAATCTTGGTTTGTATATGGACTCTCACCTCAATTGGAAGTGTAATGCTGCCGCTGTATGCAAAAAAGTATACATTATTTTTTCAAGTTCAATTCGTGGAGTTCTGCATAAACTTCGGCTGGCTTTTAATGCTTGTCTGAGATATGTTCATACTCTTAGGCCTTTTGCTGATATTTCTCATCTAGAATACAGTTTGCTTGTATGCTCTTAGAAGAAGTTTTATAGATGAAGAATGAATAGCTTGAACTGTTTTTAAGGTTCTGCATGGTATATCTCCAATTTACATGAATGACTTCTTCATTCGGGGGTCTCTTTCGAGAACAGAAAACCTTCTAATGCCACGATTTCGGACGGAGGGCTTTGATAATTCTTTTAGAGTAGAGGGCGTTAGAGTTTGGAACTCCTTGCCATCGACAGTTACGTCATTAAAAAGGATTTCGGCTTTCAAAGCTGCAGCACTGGAATTTAATGACTGTAATGACTGTATTATATACATTTTAAATGGGTAAAGCTATTGTAAAGGANATTTCGGCTTTCAAAGCTGCAGCACTGGAATTTAATGACTGNGTTAGAGTTTGGAACTCCTTGCCATCGACAGTTACGTCATTAAAAAGGATTTCGGCTTTCAAAGCTGCAGCACTGGAATTTAATGACTGTAATGACTGTATTATATACATTTTAAATGGGTAAAGCTATTGTAAAGGAGAGCATCTCGCTTGATTATACGGAAATATACAAGTACAAATAGAAAAATAGTATTCGAGTAGTACTGAGTAGTACGAGTAGTATCTGAGTAGTACCAGTTGTATTTGAGTACTGAGTAGAAAGATAAGTATTTGTTTGTAAATATGTCGAAATTGCTTCATACGGTTCTTGTGGAACTACTTCGAGAATTGTAATTTTTTCAATATTTTTTCTGTTTGGGTTTTGTTATTCCAAAATTAGTCCAAATTAATCTTACAAAAAAAAAACAATGAAATACGAAAAAATGTCGATTGAGTAGTACGAGTTGTATTTGAGTAGTACAAGTAATAACGAGCCGTATCGAGTAGTTTTGAATAATATGAGTATTTTTTCCACCATTTTGCATCCGGTTGGTCCCAAATTATGGAAAAGCATGTAGATGTTTGTCCTTTTATTCAAAACTGCAGAAAATAGAAAAACATGTCGTCTCGAGTTGACATCTTTTACGTGGGAGGCGTTTCGCAACAATAACGGCATAACGCATAGGTGGGCAAATTGTGGATAGTATTATTTTCAATTTGGAAAATTACTCAAAATGTGGCAGCGTATTTTATAAAACAAACAAAAATTGAATATCTCTGTTTTGCTCTTGAAAAAGTCCACCATTGCCTCCAGTTTGCCATGCAAAATAGAAAAATGTTTTACGAAGTTTCCTACGAAAAAAACAGCAGCAGTAGAATAACATTAGTGGCATACAATGTGGTAAATTGTGGCTAATATTTTTTACAGTGACCCAATTTTTCTACCTTGAGCGTGTTTTGCAATTACTTTGGGGACTATTTTTAAATATTTTGAGAAAAACAAGATTGTTGACAATCTTGATAATCAACTTTGACAGTTTCAAGAAAATTGCAGTGCCAAAAATCCATAATAATCTTTTAATAATAATAATAATAATATGAAAAGGCCTATAGGTAGGTACCCTATTGAGACCAGGCGAGTCCTCATATTCAGAGAACTTTCTAGGTATTAGTGAACCTACAGCTTATAGTGGATTCCGAACCACCACAACTTTATGGGTATGCTAATGAGGTTCCAGCTCATTGAGCCCATCAAGTCATGTTCAGTTTTTATTGCAAGGAAATTGACTATCCTGACATACACAAATATACCACCACAATCATAGGTTATATAACTGTAGATGGTAGTAGGTGTATGCATATTTCACAGACTGACTGTTCTGTGTTCTATTTATAGAAATATCGATAATGCAGATTTATTGCAAACTGAAAATCAATATTCTAATTTAAATAAACACAGAAGCAGGTACTGGAATCGAACCCGCAACCTAGTGGATGATAGGCTAGTATGCTAACCACTCAACCACCCGGTCGTCAAATAATAATAAAAATAATAATCTTTTACAGTATTTTAATAATTTTTGCAAATTTTTGGACAACTAACCCTTCCGCTGCGCGTATAAAAAAGCTTACTACTACTACAATAGCGTCTTAGAATTTATTGGTACCGCAAATTCTAATATTTATTTTTTCGTTAGACTTTTGTTTGTGGATCGATTTTTAAAAACATGCTACTGATTTTGCCTTTAGTAAGGCTATCGTAATTTGTAAGTCTAGTTGGGAAGTTCCTTCCCATTTCTAAGAAATAAGTGGCGGAAGCCGGGTCTTAGAGCAATGGCAACAACCAAACCAAATCCTAACACGGGCACCGGCAGGAATTTTAAGAAACTCTGCAATCATGTATAATTATTTTGAATGTTTGCGAACAGTAGTAGAAAGATAAATATAGTTAGTTATACTTTTTTAAATTCAAAAAATCTTCCACGCTCGTTCATCACAAAATGAAAAAATATGTATATGTTAATATTAACATGGCACATGAATATATGAAATGAATTATATAATATGAAATACTGAATGATTGATAATAATCAACAGGAATAAAATAAACATATGCCCACTACATACCTGTTCTGATAACTGTAGTATTTTGCATCACGAGGAATTGTACACAATTGTTTTCCATAACAACATAACACTTGTGGATTGAAAGTGTACTTCCTGCCGCAGCAATATCCCAAATTTTGCATCACTGGATCGATTTCTTGTTCAAATACTTCGGATAACTGTGATGTGAAATTGGAAAAAATCAATAATAATTTTAAATCCTTTTTATATATGTACGGGAAATTAGTTAACTGTTCCAAAATAGTTGAAAGTTTTCAAAATTACATTTAAAATCCGATAAATATTCTAAAAATCTTCAGAAACTGTAAGATTAATTTTACTTTTATCAATTTAAAAAGATTTTTCTCTGATTTTTAATGTAAAGTTGACGACTATCAACATTTGTCCCAATTGCATACCTTTGTACAATATCTGTATACTCTGGATGTTTTCCTGTTGTATAGCCATGCATTGTCAAACATCAACCAGACATCATCAACGTATTCCCAGGGATCAGAATATTGTCCAGAATCTAGTCTATATTGAATTGTACTCAAGTCCATTGGCTTTCGAACAATTTCGAAATAGTCTGGAATTCCTAACGTGTTTGGGTCAACAGGCTGCCTGAACGGCATTGATTCAGGCTCAAGTTCTTGCAATTTTTTCAAAGTTGGTATCAAGGCTTCACGAAGTTCTTCTGGTTTAAATGCTGTTTAAGTAAATAATAAGAAAAATATGTTAGGTTGTAAATTAGTTAGAAAAGTCGTAAGGATAAACTTACAGCACTTTTTCTTTTTGCTATCAGTCTGAATCTGAGGCTCTGGGAAAACTGTCTTGATTTCGCTCTTGACAATTGCCCCAGCTGAAGATGTTGATGGCGACATTGGTTCATCTTTAATTTTGCTCTTGTTCTCGTTGCTATCACCATCATGATCCATGGGTTCAGTCTTGATTTCTTGCTTTATGTTTACACCACAGTCATTATTTACATTTTTGCCGCCACAGCTTGAACTGTCCATTTGATTACTATCAGATTCGGATTTAATTTCATCCTCCTGTTTTGTCTCGAACTTTCCTTTATTAGTGTTCGACTCGGGCGAGTCATCGCTACCATCACGAGCGGCTCCTAAGAGAGCAGCCATTTGGGAACTCAGGTTTGATGACCTGTTAGCATTTTTCATTGCTTGAGCCATGTGGCTATTGCTGGATGAGGCTACTGCGGCGGCAGCTGCCGCCGCTTTTGTTGCGGAAGATGCTAACAAATTGGTTGCTGTTGAGATAGCAGCAGATGATGAAGAGGTAGCTGTTGAAGTGGTGCTACTATTGTGATGCGCACTATTTGGTGGAGTTGAAATTGGAGTGGGCATTGGTGACGACATTGGTGGGGGTGGTGTTGGCTCAGGTGCTGACGGTAGCAGCGATTGTACACTTGGGGAATTTGGTGTACTCACTGGGACGGGCCCGTTTGATGCTAAGCTTGGGGAAGGGGATGGAAGGCCGGCAGTGTTACTGGGTGGATTCATCATGTCTTGTGAATTGGTCGGTGTTGGTGGCATCTGCCCTAAATTACTCCTTTGTTGATGCTGATTATTATTAATACAATTTCCTAACATTTGATTACTATTACTAGATGAATTATTATTTCCGAATGCGTTATTCGATTGCATTTGGTTACTGCTGTTACCGAATGGCGACGGTATTGGCGGAGTAACCGTTTGCTGATTCGTAGAATTTCCCATCCCGTTATTAATATTGCTATTTGGAACTGATTGAGAAGCCTGGCCAGCATTGTAAGCCTCCTTTGCGTACTTGGCCTTCATGATCTCGTTGAATTGGTTTATGCTACCGGGTGACGTGTTGGCTAACGATGGTCCGTTTGCATTTATGAATTGGTTGTTTTGAGATGATGGTGGCGTCATACCTGATGGATTATTATTCATGTTCTGTTGTCCAAATGGAGATAGACCACCGGGTAGGACAGTATTGTTGCCATGCGATGTTGGACTAGGACCCGATTGTGAAACAAACATTTGCTGTTGATTTTGTGCGTTCAAAGGCATGCGACCCTGCATCATTCCAATATTTCCTTGCTGATTTTGACCTTGCATCATTCCGGGACCAACTTGTCGTGGCATTTGCATTATTCCCATACCAGATCCCATTCCAGGATTCAGGGGCATATTTGGACGCACTGGCTGTGCTCCTACTTGACCGGGATTTATACCCTGCTGTTGAAGAAGTGCTTGTTGCTGTTGCTCTTTTCTCTTTTGTCTCTTTTCCTCGAGTTCTTTTTGTATTTTGTAGATCTTTTCAGCCAACAAATGGTAATAAGATGACCTTGAGTCGGCCATTTCGTACATATCACCTTCAACTTTCTTTGCGTACGCAACTAGATTGAACATACGTTTATCGTACATAGCTGACGGGTCTGGGGATGGGAAGATGGCCTGGACCAGTTTGTGGACCAGGTGATTTCGGAGATCAGGTGTTACAGTTTGATGCCAATCTTTTGTCCCTTGTACAGGATTCGCGATCATCGTGTTTTGATGGAAACTATTACCGGGCATGTTGCTGCCACTAGCAGTACTTTGCATAAGGCTTTGTTGAGTTGCGTTAATTTGTTGTTGCAGAGTGCTTGCTGAGGAGGCATTAGAATTGCCTTGTCCGTCTTGATTGAACATTTGGACTTTGATATTTTGTGGAATGTTAGACTGAGATTGATTTTGTTGCTGTTGCTGAGGGTTTTGCTGTTGCTGCTGCTGCTGCTGTTGTTGTTGCTGCTGCTGGTGTTGCTGTTGCTGTTGCTGCTGTTGTTGTTGCAGAGCTAATTGAGGATTATTCTGTTGAAGATTCGGATTTTTTGGTTGGTTTGGATTAGCTTGGGAATTCATTGGCATTTGCTGACCACCAGAATTCATGTTTGAGCCACCAGCATTTGAGGAAGGGTCTACAGGATTTGGTAGTACATTATTCAGTAGCATTTGATTTTGTATATTTGAAGGACCAGATCCGGGAACACTTTGTTGTTGATTTGGTGGAACAATTACTCTAACAGTAGTGCCTGGTTGGCCAGGAGCTGGCATTCTCATACCTCTTGGAGGTACTGGGACGCCAGGTTGCCCTATTTGTTGTGGACATTGAGTATTTCCTGGTATAGCGTTTGGTGCACTAGACGGGGGTATTTGCACATTTCCTCCACTCATTTGATTATTGAATGGACGGCCCATTTCAGGGTTTCCAGCATTTTGCATTTGTTGTTGATGTTGTTGTTGCTGTTGCTGTTGTTGCTGCTGCTGCTGCTGTTGTTGTTGTTGCTGCTGCTGCTGCTGCTGCTGCTGCTGCTGTTGTTGTTGTTGCTGCTGTTGTTGTGGATTCTCTCCGCCACCCATATTTGAAGGACCAGCATTATTAATTTGTCCCGGTTGTCCAGGCTGCATTCCCGGACCTTGCCTGCCCAAGGGATTCATTTGATTCTTATATTTATCTGTTTGTTTTAATGGCAAACAAACTGGACAATCATTTCGCGCACAATTTCTCCAATGGTTTATGATCTGTCGCGAAGAGGAACAATGCGTTTTTTGACAATTTTTTCCAAGAACACAGTTACTCATGTGATTCAAAACATCTTTCATTGTCCGGCAATGGGCTAGATTACAACTATTATTTGGATTTTCATTTTCACGCCTCTGGCACTTGTGGGCATGCAGAAGGAGTACTAATTGTTGCTGAATGAGTCTTCTCTTTTCAGGATCAGCTAAAAGCGGATTTCCTGGTTGAGGAATTCCTCCAGCAGCATTCAATTGATTTATTTGCTGATTCTGTGTTGCTGTTTGTGGCCTAATCTGTGTTCCTGTTGGAGCACCCGATTGAGGTTGCGCTGGAGATGGTGCCGGCGGCTGAGCTTGTGCAGCAATTCCACCCTCATTACCTACTCCCATACCAACACCGACATTTTGGATGATATTTGCCCCCACCGGATTACCCATGCGCTGACATTGCATTGCCATATTCGGCATCCGATTTTGAGGCGTTGCACCAAGCATTTGATTCCCAGGACCACCAGGGTTCAAGACATTGACACCTTGCTGATTGTAGCTGACAGCGAATGGACCTCCTTGTTGTCCCATTTGGGCCATTGGATTTCCCATTCCCATATTCTGATTTGGCATTCTAGGTCCTAGTTGTTGATTCAACATATGTGGTGGACCTCTGACTAAATGCTGGCCCGGTTGAGGTGGTAATGGAACTCGTCCAGCATTTATTAGAGGACCATTCGGCATTCCACCAGGATGACCTGGATGATGAACAACTGGATTTCCTTGCTGATTGCCCATCATTTGTGCATTTACTAGTGATTGCTTCAATGTATTATTATTAACAACTATCCCTCCGCCAGTCATCACACCCCCACTCAAACCCATGTTACTATTCGTCATTATCATACCGCCAGCATTGCTTTGAGCAATACTATTTATACCTTGCATTGCACCACCCACTTGAACATTACCATTATTGTTTGACATTGACATTGAATTGGGCATTGAACCCACTGGACCGAGATTACTGGCCATGCTCGAATTCGGTGGAGACAGCAAATTAGGACTTTTACTACCCAATTGCCCCATACTATTTTGCTTCAATTCGTCAACCATCGGATTTTTATTTCCCTAGTTATTTTAAAATAATTTCATTGTAATAAAAATACGTAAAATTAAAACAAAATTGTAAAGTTTAAAGTTTTCGGCTTACCTGTTGCTGCTGTTGTTGCATCAAATTGTGAAGTTGCTGTTGATACAGTTGTTGTCTATGCTGCATTGCCATTTGGGCAGCATTCGGAGCACCTCCTTGATCGTCACCGTTCATTTGAGGACCCGGACCTGGACCTGGTGGCTTGTTCCCACTTAATTGCTCTCCCCATCCACCACCAGCCATTAATTCGTCGGGCAGATCATTTTCCAAATCGAACATATCAATTGCGGATACTGAGATGATAACATCTGAAAACGTGAAAGCAAACCATTATTTTGAAGAGACATTTATTCCTTTTACTAGGAACTTTCAGACGATTTACTGTTTTGAATCATAATTATGAACAACAAAATTTAAATACAAAAGTAAATACCTAGATTCCTCCTGGAAAACTTAATAGTAAATCTCTCGAATTTAATTTTCAGCCCTAAGTAGTAAAATTTGTCCTTTCTTAATTTAGAATTTCTACAGATCTGGATCAACTACGATACAGAAACTACCTATGTTTTTCTTTTTTGATTAATTGAATTATGAAATAATTAGACTCTGATATTGCATATACTGTATATGTATAGGTATAGGATAGTCCTATACCGATCTCGAGAATTAAAACTTCCAAGAAAGTTATCGTAACAAACAAGTCCTTAATTTTACCAACCTTCCACCAGAACCTCTTTTTTCAATTCTTTACTTTTCTTCCCAGACTTCTGGAAATTATTTACGTCTTATAGAAAATTTAAGTTTTCATAGAAAACATCTTCCTCCACCTTGCAAAAAGTTTGGGTATTTTATGTAGCAACAAAAGTAACATATGTTGGTTTATAATGTGGAAACTGAAAACTGGTTTGGTATTAATTTTTTGCCACATGAATAAATTGTTTGTTGGCAAAACAGCAGCATTTGTGACATAAAATGTGGGCAAATTGTGACTAAAATTTTTCACATGAGAGAAAACTTTTTACTTCCTTTTTTTACTGAAAATTATGAGAAAATTGTGCATTTTTTAAACATATAAATTATTAAATTTAAAAATTTCTGCTTGTCATATTTTTGCAAATTTACTGTGGCTAAATACCACATAAAGACATCCGTGAGGTGGTAAACTGGAAAAGTGCAATCCAGTTTATTAAGCTCCATTTTTAAAAATTTTTGAGATTAAATTTAAAAAAATCTGTAGAAATCTGCCCTGTAAAAAATATTAGCCACAATTTGCTCAAATTGTATGCCACAAATGTTACGTAAATGCTGCCGGTTTTTTCTTAGAAAAAACTTGGCAGTGTAGCAAAAAATAATTTACAGGAAAGATTTTTCTGTTTGCCACATTTTTACCAATTCAATGGGGCCACATATGAGGCAAACTGAAGACAAATGTAGTATTTTTCACGAACAAAATAAGTTTTCAGTTTTTGTTCAAACTCTAAAATTTTCAATGAAATTTTTTGCCACATTTTCTGCAGTATTAAATACTTAAAATTGTGGCAACACAAACTCATTGCAGGGTGTATTTTAAAATTCTTTTTTAAGAAAAAAGGACACCACAAGTGTGTTTTATAACGGAATAGGTGTCCAAGTTAAATACTAAAAATTGCTTTCGCCATCCTAATCTTGACCAGAGCTGGCATGAATAATTATTCGAATAACGAATAATTTGAATAACCAAATTATTCGAATAAAATCTAAAATTTATT
>JXPH01046272.1:976-11496 GCA_001014845.1 Mochlonyx cinctipes | reverse complement strand
AATTTTTCAATTAATCTCTTCACAGTTGACGAAGTTAAAACACTATTCCGACCATATTTTGTATAAAATTCTCGAACTGCGGCCGCCGCTTTCATTATTTTTGAGATATTGTTCAATAATGAAAACACGTTGTTGTATCGCGTAACGCTCCATTTTTACAAACCCTAAACTCTCTGCCGTCATTTTTTTTTTCAGAATTGCCAACAGTTCACTGCACAAATGGCGGCGTTATCGATTAACGAGAAAGTGATAAAAACTAAGTCGTCAGCTCAAAGTAATTATGACAAGAGAGTGAAAAGCGAAACTGAAAAGACGGGGAGGAAACAGATGGACGGCATTGCACAGCGGCAGAATCCGCTGCGACAGTACATATTCAGGTACTAACTGTAGGTGAAATTTCCAGTAAAAGATAAAAACGGGATGCTGTGAACCAATGATGAAGATTAGGTGCTTAGGTGCAGTGAGCACTTTTCATCCATGCTATTCAGTCATTTTAGTAAGAAAATTTTGGATTTTTGTTTATATTTATTAATTTCATGTTAAGTAAATAGTGTTTTTTGTTTTCATTTTTTTTTTCAACCATTTCAAACATTTTGATGCAAAATTTTTAAGAAAAAGAAGTAATATAAGCAGAGGACTAATTTTGGAACATTATACTAAAATTTGCAAGCTTATAACTGTTTTGGTTACAAAGACCCAATGCAAAATAACGCGCGTTGAAAAAAATGAGACAGGTACTGGTTGTTTTACCCTACACATGGGATCGCTCAATGCGCTCTTGGTGTAACGACAAATAGAGCTTGAAGCAAGTCGCACTTGATCCTACGAGATAGTTACTTTTGTTTGATGAAATGAGTTCAGATTGAAACGGGTCATCATCGCGGATCTATATAGGAAACTATAATCCACTTTACAGTTTACTAATTTTTTATTTAATTTTTTTAAATTGAAGTTCGTCGTTCATCCAGCGTTCAATTCTTTCGTTCAACATTTTCTTTAATGAAATCGTTGATGCACTAAACAGTCACATCAAATTAGCTGCATCCAAGAAAGAACTGAAATTACTGGTTACATATCATGATTTAAATTACTGCACACTAGTGCATAGTGCATGCATGGAAGCGGGAAATCATATGTGCATAAGTGCAGGGAAAATTATTCTAATTCTTTTTACCACGAGCATAAAACAAACATATTTTGCTTCATATCATAAATCGTTTTTTTCATTATTTTACTGTTAGATCATTTTGAAGTTATAGATGATGAGCAATAAAGTTCAAATTACATACACAAGTACAGAAAAGAAAAGTTATTTAATTGGATTTCCGGTCTTCCTCTCACTATATGTGTTGTTGTGCTTTAGTTCTTATAAATATCATGTATTATTAAATAAAAGAAGCAAAAAAATATGAATTATGATTCTTCCACTCAAGACATATTAATTGCTTTTGAATCAATTTTCTAATCTTAATTAACCTGCAGCACATTTAAAAATAATAAACAAACTGTTAACATTGAAAGGGAGTACAACAGTATTAATTCTAAACAAGTAGTTGAGAGGTTGACAGTAAAGCTACTGAATTAATCTTCCAGAACCGTTTCTCATATAGTCCGCGAGAGCCAAAGTTGCTCATTAATTAACCTGTACTTAAACTGTAAAATATTTTTTTCTCAAACAAGCAAGAAGTGCAGCGAAAAAAAACCACTTGAAGTTCAAGGTCAATTTTAATTTAATTTCCACGATTATAAATTTCCATGTAATATACAAAATGTTATGCAAAAATTTACTCTTTTGCTCAATTTGTATATTATTTTATTTTATTATACAAAATATAGTGAAAAAACAAGAATTTCCACATAACTTCCAGTTATCATTAAAAATGAATAAAAATGTTTTCAACGGACAAAAACACATGTTTTATGAACATGTACTGGGAAGACGAGAAAAGTTGTTTCAAAAAAGATGCGATGATGATGAAACACCACCGAGTTTACTTGAAAGATGACAATATAAATAAATAACTATATAAAATGTCATTTTTTCTTACTAAACAATTTTCATTGTTTACGTTTATCATTTTTAAAGATGTAATAAATGAAGACAGGAAATATCAAAGGAAAATATAATTTTGTATACAGAGTTTTGTCGATAATTCTGATGGAAACTAAAATTTATTTTCATTTCGCCGAAATTCGGGCAAAAGTTTAGGTTGAGCTTCGGATTATAATACAATATGTATGTAGCGAGTACTACATTTGCTCGAAGCTCGTGTCTCTGAAGTTCGTTTCCCCGAATGACGTTTGCTCGAAGCTCATTTCCCCGAATGGTATGTTTCCCCCGAAGCATCTTTCCTTGAATGGTAGGTCTGCCCAAGTATCGTTTCCCCAATTAGTTTTCTTAGAATATTCCCTTCTTTAGAAAAGATTTAAAAAAATTATTCAAATCTTAATTATGATAAAACTTCTTTTCAAAGAAGGTTGATCCTTCAAATGGACTCATAATAGGGCTACGCACTGAAAATATACTATTCGAAGAAATGAGGTTCGGGCAAACGTACCATTCCGGGAAGCGTACAATTCCGGGAAACGAGCTTCGAGCAAACCTACCATTCTGGGAAACGAGCTTCGAGCAAACGTGTTCGGGGAAATGAACTTGAAGCAAACGTGTTCGGAGAAACGAAATTCGGGGAACCAAGCTTCGAGCAAACGTAGAACTCCCACAATATTTAGCTCAATTTTAAAAATTTGTCACAAGGTTCAGGGAACTGCAGTTCCTCAGTACTTTTTCTTAAACGAATTATTTTAGTTTATATATCCAAACTAATTTTTTTAGTTCATTTAACTATTTATTTGAGTTCTTTTACCTAAAAAACGAGTTCATGCGCAAGAACTTAACTGATAGTTTAACGAATTAAAAAATATCGCTTCTGAAATTATCTGTGTTAGTCTTGCTTACTTAGGGGTGGTCGAAAAAGAAGTTTATGTCAAATTTCAATATGCTTGGAGTCGGAAAATTTGGGTCTGGCTATAAAACTAAATGATAAAAATATTAGTTTTTTGCCTATTTATACCAAAAATGACTAATTTTGAAATATTTTTTGAAGTTTGACCTGCATGCGGGTGATCAAAACGTTGAGCTATTAAGCTGACATTTTCAGAACATGAGTTTAGAACCTCATGTTTTCCGACCCCAAGCATATTGAAGTTTGACAAAAACTTTTATTCGAACACCCGTATTGCCTACCCACACATTTTGCTTTAATCAAGAAGATAGCCTCAAACGTCTCTTAGGATCTACGCGATAGAGGAGTCAAAGTTTGAATTGGCTACGTGTTGTTAGACCTACTGCAGCAAATGGGCGAATAGTATTAATACATACCATGGGTCTGCCTAATGGAATTTCAAAAAGTGGTTTCAATCACCCCTTTGCCGTTGAAAATTCAAAATGATAGCAAATAACTGGCGCAAAAATTTAAAGTAGCATCAGGACAAAAACTTACTTGCAATTAGTCTAAAAAAACAATTTCTGGGTCATTTGAAATCCAAAACTCGAATTTTAAGAAAAACACATTTTCGGCTGAAGTTCAAACTGTTTTAAGAATGTCAAATATTTGTGTTATCATAACTGACTTTGATTTTGGACTGCCCAGGTGGCTTGGTCGGTATTGCAGCGCCTATCAATCACAAGGGTACGGATTCAAATCCAACCCATGAGGATGGAACCAAATTTGCGCTCTTTCATCGTCATCGAGAAGGTAAATTGCATTGTGTGGGCTATTATTAATGGATAAAATAGGGTAAACAAGGTAATTTCCAACATGTATCGTCAGAGCCATGCTATCAAAAATATAATTGCTGTCCAAAAATAAGTATGGGATAGAAGGCGTTAAAATGACAACTCTGACTAAAATCATCGACGAGAACACCATTCTTTCACCTTCACCTTTCGGATTGAACGACATTTGTCAGTGTACGTTGCTTCTCCTCTTTGCCTACTTATAAATCAACTGTTCGATGTCAGTTGATTTATAAGTAGGCAAAGAGGAGAAGCTTGGATAAACTTGGATACAGCCTAGCAAAGCAACAAGTAGACAACCTCACCTCTAAGGACGAATGCTTAGCGTTTTCGGGGATATGGTCCGGGTTTTAACGTACCAGAGCTACAACATCATTTATTTGTTTTGTAAATATGAGAATGGCTTTGCAACACTGTTTTCTACTTGGCTACAAAACATTCTCTTGCATATAGCCTTCCTAATTGCTATTTTTAGGTGCTAGTGGATTCCCACTACAATAAAGTACCGGGACTCAATATTATGCATTAGATTGAGTGAGATTAATCCAAGTTCTTCCCACGGTTTTATTTTGCAATCTTAATAACACTATATTGCGTATGTGGTTGTGCAAGTGTATTTCTGTTTTTTAAATTTTTTTATACTAGAATTACAAAACCACTTCTTTAAAGTACAACAGTTGAAGTTAATGAAATTCATCCCCAACGAGCATTTAATTACTACGTGAAGAGTGCAGTGTATTAGCTTTCTATTATAAGACCCGCTTACCAGGCTATTGTTCTTGGCCCTCAGCAGCGCTTCCCAATGGTAGTCTTTCTTTTATTTTTCTTTCTGACCTGTACCTTTTTGTATTATTTGAAAATATAGATTAAAAATTTAAAAATCAAAATAGAGTATCGCAAAGCCCTGTGTATTGGACCGGAGATGTCTTGTTGCTATTCAGAACTCATACTTAGTCTGAGTCTAGTCTAGTCTTAGTCCCATGGTGTGCTTTTCTTCGTTCTTAATTGCATCATGCATTAAGCTAACAATGGCATACTAATAAAATTGAGAATAAAATAAAAATAGGAACGTGTTTGGAGTATCGCAAAACCCTTTGTATTGGCCCAATGACGTCATTTTCTCCTTCTGTGCTCAAACTTAGTCTGTGTTGATTGCTGAGTATTATACCCTGTATATGTAGACACCATACCACCATACTTTAATCCGTCGTCTTCAACTCGGCAGCCTCAAATTTCGGGCTCTAGGATTGGCGCAGAACAACCCGGCCGCTTCCCGAGACCACCCCTGGACTCCTCTTAGAGACTCCTACTCTTGAGTTAAGCTCGCCAGGGTCATCCCAAGATACTCCCGGACACCCCAGACTAAATTCTGAGCTCGTATAGACTAGCAGCTCGTTACGGTGCTTTTTTGACGGTTAATTTATGAGTATTCCAAATCTGCAATTAATTTACGAACTATCCACACTTACACTTGTACCCTTTCTTAAAAGCGTTGTTCTAAAGAATCTATCTTGGACCTCTCTCTAAAATCGTCCCTCTGCGTTACTACCCCGAGATAGAAGTTTGACTACACTTACTGTGAAATTGGTACTGAAGGAAACAATTTTTTCGCTATAAAGGAAACTACAATCGCCCTGCTACCAAACACCCGCGTTAAATCGGTCATTTAGGACATCAATTGCCCTCCCTTTATGTACTTCGCTTTAATTCGATGAGGGGGCGTAAAATATGTTTTGATGCCGACTCTGGGGGTCGATTTTTCGTCGGCATATACCTTCTCGACAACGATGAAAATACGCAAGGTAATTCAAACGTTACGTTTCGAGTTTGAACCCGTACCCTTGTGGTTGATAGGCGGATGCTCTACCGACCAAGTCACCAGCAGTCATTTTGATTAATTGAGTCAGAATTTGTTTTGAATTTATCATTAAATTTTACAACATTCGTATGTGGTTAATAGTCTTTGGCTGATTAACCCTATAAACAATAAAGTTCTTGAAACCATTACCAAAAGGATTTCCCAAGCATTTGATCTCCTAAAAAAAAATTACAAAATTTTTGAAAAAAAATAATTTTTTTTTCAGAATCCCAGGGTCGGAAGTTTCCCGGATTACAATTTTTCTTTTCCTGACTTGACTTCCCGGGATTAAGAAAAACCCGGGAATTTGAAACACCAGGCTACGCAGCGGGGCTTCCAGAGTGTAGGTTGGACTTGAAAAATGTATGGCCTAGGGCCATCTACCCCATAACGGTGACCAACGTCGTGGCATTGCGGTCGTCGAGGGCCGGTCAAAGGCTTGGCAGAGGCAAAGGTTGAGCTTGCCAGCGGCGTACCCACACAAACAGGTCCTGATGACTGACGGTGCTGTAGACAAGATCTGGCTGAAGGGTCCCTATGGATGTCCTGCGGCAGTCCTAGTTGCAGGTCCTTGGGTCCACCAGCAGCGNAGTGCTAGTTGCAGGTCCTTTTGTCCACTAGCACCACAGCAGACAGACGGCAACCTGGAAATCAATCAACGGCAACTTGTTGTCAGACTGTGTGATCCTGGTTTCCCACGAGTTGCAGCGAAGTGGCCCACCTCCACTTTGGTCGCCGGGTTGGTAGAGCGAAGAATGCGAAAGGGAAAAACACCGATAAAACGCCCTTTGTTTTCTACTCTACAACAACTAACTCAACTCAATCTTTATTTATCAAAAACTAAATTTACATTTTATTAAACGTTTCGCCTAGCGAGCGATGCATAGAGATCGTTGAATTCCGTCTTTCTGTCGCTGTTCGTGCTATCATGTTGGTAGGTGATCACGGTGTGGTGTTGCACTATGTATGGGGGCAACGCCGTGATCGCAACAATAACCTACTAAGACAGTACCATCAACTTTCTAGTAGTGTCCTTTTTTCACGGTTTGAAGCCCTGCAATGTTGTCGGTTTTAAAACAAGTGACGCAAAACAAAATGTCTAAAGGCAAAATATTAATAAAAGAATATTTAATATTTTATCAAAAACTAATAATTCAAAATCGAGCTGGTAAAAAAAAAAGTGGGTTCGTTGACTCTCTCGAGTCGAAGTCTTTCGATTTTAAAATATTCTAAAATCGTATCATCGTCTAATGATACACTTTATTTTATTTCTATTTTTTCGATCCATTTAGAGAGAATTTCATAGAATTAATCAATATACTAACGAGCTGCTTTTATTAAGCCATGCAAGCCCATTTCAAGAATCTCCAAAGCCGATTCTGAACGCAAGTTTGTTGCAAAACACCTGCATGAGAGATAAAATGTCAACGAAGCAACAAACTCCATTTACGGCAACGAATTCCATGAATTTATCTCTCTTCTCGACGTACACAAAATATTAAAAAAATTATAAGTTTATAAGAAGAAATTTCCAACCTCCAGTTCTATCATGCTGCTTCAATTTGAAGAGAAAGAACAAAAGAAAGAAGAAATTGCTGGTTTTCTGATGTGATAATGATGTTTTTTTATGGGAAGATTCATGTAATTGAATAGAAATTTATACATAAAATTTTCTACTTTTTTTTTAGCTATTTTAAGTATAAAAGGAAATTATTGTGTAATATGTACAACCGGCAAAAAATTACCGCGGAACAAAAGCAAGATTCAAGATTCGAGTTTTCAAAAGTTGACTTCAGAAGAAAGCACAAAAGAGAAAGAACTTTTTACGCAAATTGTAATAAAAAACGCGATTGTACCGTTAGGAAGAAATTTCTTGTTTTTCAACAATTTAATGCTTATTATGATGGGATGATGAGTTTTATTTAAATTGTTTTCAGTTTTAGTTTTTTTTCTTCTCTGGATTCTGATTAGAATAGTTATCAGAACGTGACGTTCTACACTTTACCTCAACTCCATTTTATTTTTTTATTTTTCATGTATAAAAGCTTAAAGACCGGTTAATTAGGCCATTTTTCACTCTTGGAACGCCGAAGAATGATAAATAGTTGCACTTGTCATTTTGAATATTCTTTTCTTTTTATAAACAAACAAGTTACAACAATAAAAGATGATAATAATCAAGAGAAATAATATTCATGATTATTGATTTGTTACATTGGATAATTGAAAATTTGCATGTAAGCTTTTTGATCCGTTCGTGAATAATTTGATGCACAGAAAATAAATATATCCGAAAAACCTGTAAAAAATTCGTAAATTGAAGAAAACGAACTTTCAGTCTTGGATCAGGTACTTGAACCAGAAGTTTGGGATAAAATTCATGGATAAAGAATATCACAATGACTGCAACACATCTGAAAATGGTGAGAAAAATATCTTAAAATGGTGGAAAAATATATCCAAAATGGTGGGAAAAGCATCCGAAAATGACTGTAAAAATATCCGAAAATGGTGGTAAAAAATATCTGAAATTGGCTGGGGAAATATCTGAAATCGGTAGTTGAAATACCCAAAATTTGTCTAATGGTAAAAAATAACGGTGAATATTTAACAGGCATTTTTGGATCCTTTTACCACCATTTCAGATCTTTTTTACAGGCATTGTCGGATATTTTTATTTTTCAACTAATGGTGGTGCCGACGAAGACGTTCAAAGCTGTAACAACACTGCGAAATGCTCAAGCATCATATGAAAAACAACCACGTTTCAATTATTCCGAAGTCTTGTATTATCCACACTGATCTACGCGTTTGAGACTTGGAAAGTGACTGATTCAGTCACCAATATAATTCAGACATTTATCAACCGATGTCTGCGTCAAATCCTTCGGATAAGATGGTCTCGAACGATTACTGACATAGAATTATGGCAGCAATGTGGTAAGACTAGCATGGAGATAGAAATCAGGCGACGTAAACTTGGATGGATCGGCCAGGAGATACGACGAGGTCCAGCGGAACCCAGATCTATAGCAAAAGAAGTTTTGAAGTACTTTCCTCGGGAAGGAACTCGTTCCAACGGCAGACCACGCCAAACTTGGCGCCGTTGCGATAAGTCAGAGTTGAATGTACGCAATGATGAATGGGGTGACATTATAGCAACCGCTAGGAATCGAACGAGATGAAAAAATACTTTTGACCGGCTGTGTCCCAGAAGGGGCCATAGACCTTAAGTAAGTAGGTAAGTTCGGATATTTTATTTCCCATTATTAAATTCATCAAAATCTTTCTGATTATTTTGGGTCTCGATCCCATGCCGCTAAAGCTTGTTTGATACAATTTCCACTGCTCCGTCCCTTTTACTTACTTGAGGGCCTACAACGATTCAGTCTCACAACCGCTGTCTCTTAAAGCAAGGTTTCCACTGGTGATTTTTTGCATCGATGACTATTTTCATTTTAGTACGATGTATGCAGATATACATATTATACATATTATTATTAATATTAGTCACCGATGTAAAAAATCACCAGTGGAAACCTTGCTTAAATGTATTTCGCCTTCAAAGTATTCAATTTTGATTTTTGTTTTCGGATATTTTTACTGAAAATAAATCTTTGCTTTGAATTGGCGCTTTCGCATAGAATATTTATTATTTTTTAGTTATTTTATCTGACGTTTGATCTCGTAATTTTGGATATTTCAACCGCAACTATGTGTCGCGTAAATTCTAAGTGTGGTACTGGGGTAATGGCTCAAAATCAAAACCCAAAAGTGAGTTTACCAATGCTAAAGCCTAGGCCAAAGTCAAAGAAAATACCCAGCAGCAGAACTCGTGCGCATAACACTGAATTACACTGTTGGTCAGCAAAATATACGTAACTCAAGTTGTTCGAAATGTGTTCTGTAGATTGATAGATGACAATCCATGAAACACAAAAATGTAACCGAAAAGTTTTTATTTTTATTTATTCTTGTAGTTGATGTCTAATTGGAACGTGAAAAATTAGAAAAAAAAGGTTTTTAAGCGAGAAAAACTGTATTTGTTGCGACCAATAATGTCGAAAAATAAGGCTGAGTGGTTACCGAAATTCAGCGGTTTATAGATAGAGGCTAGTGAAGCCACTTTTTGTTTTATTACGTCAAAATCCGAGGACTTGGAGATCGACTCCTATGACGAGGGTAAATTTTTTTTACCCTTTCAGATCCATTATAGGTTGCGCTTGTGGTTAGTCTTATCATGTTTATACCCATTTCATGTCTAAGGTTGAACCAGTCTATATCAGGGGCAATAGAGAACATAATTTGACCAACCACAAAGTGGGATCAACCCGATTATGTAATAAGCTAGTAAACTTAGCTGCACTCTGAAAAAAAGTGTTTACTGACTGAGTCTGTAAACTATGTAGGACTGGACGGGTCGATTAATTTTGACATATCTGAGACATAAGCATTTTTAAAAATAAATTTCAAAGGTGGCGATCTTTGAAAACTTTTATTACTGATTTTTCATTTACATTTACCGAATATTTTAATACAATTTACCGATTTTTTCTTTAAATTTTACTCACTGGATTTTTCAGTTATTTTGGGGCAACACCAAGAGAAATTAACTGACTTGTTCAGTTAAAATGACTGAAAATTCTGTTAAATTTACTGGAGGATTCCTTAACTTTTACTGAATTTTATATAAATTTACTGAATTTTTTCATTATTTTTTGGTATCTATGAAAGTGTTACTTTAGGACATATACTTGTTCGTAGATCATAATATTTTTACTGGAAAAAATCAGTAACAAATACTAATAAATTCAGTTAAATTTGTAGAATCGATCAGTAAATTTAAAAGAATTTTCTGTCATTTTA
>JXPH01046221.1:475-10789 GCA_001014845.1 Mochlonyx cinctipes | reverse complement strand
ACTATAGGCCTTATTATATTATTATTATTAGAAATGGCTAGAAAAAACGGAAATTTCTTGGGGAATTATTAAAATCTGATCAACCATGGCTTTCGACCGAACGACCGGGTTTCGACCGAGTGGGCGTATACCAACCCACAAGGGGCCATGGACCTTAAGTAAGTTTGCGATCTTAAAGTACTAAATTTGAACCAACTTATTTAGGAACAAAAAAAATTATAGTAAAGTAACTCACTTCTAGTCTTCTTTCCCCCAAACAAATCATCATCATCATCATCGTCATCGCCAAACAAACTCGTATGTTTATTTACTTTTTCAACAGGCAGCTTTTTAGTTTTTAGAGAAGGTGTTTTTCCAAAAATGTCATCGTCCTCATCATCGCTGAAAATGCTCTTTTGGTTCTCTTTTTCCTTAACTTTTTCCATTTTTTTAGCTGCCTCGTTACTTCTGATTGGCGCAAATAAATCACTTTCGCTATCGCTATCAAATAAATTCGTTTGCTGTTTTACAACCACTTTTGGCGGTGGTGGTTTTGTGACTTTTTTGAATAATTCATTATCGATTTCTTCATCGTCGAAAATGCTTGCAATTTTACTCTTTTCTATTTTTTTGTTTTTTTGAGCTTGTGGCTGTGGTTTTTGTTTGAAAATTTCTTCGTCTTCGTCGAAGGAAATTGATTTGTTTTTGTTTTGTAGAGGATTTTTTGTAGCATTTTGAATAATGTGCTTCTGCTCCAATGGATTAGGTAGGGAAAAATGCTCATTTTGTGTTATTTCTTCTTTTATTATTACTTGAGGTTTGGCTTCTACTCCCTTTTCTTTTATCTGATGTTCAGCGGGAGCTTTTTCTGCAGCACTTTGAGTATTTTGCTTTTCTTCCGACGGTTTTGATGATTGAGTATAATCATTATTTTCGAAGAAACTTGCCAGTTTATCTTCTTTTTTACTATGTTCTTTCTTTTCTACAGAAATTACGGCGTCATGTTTTTTAACATGCTTTGCTGTGGTAAAAAGTTCGTTTTCATGGAAACTTTGAATTTCGCCATTAATATTAACATTTTCTTTCTGTTTTAGAGGGTTTTGGTTTTCTCCCTCTACAGAATGTTTCTGTGTACCGAAAATATCATTTTCCAAAAAGTCTTTCATTTTGTCTCGTTGATTTTCTAATGATTTTGATGGAGCAAAAATATTTTCTTCCAAGAAGCTCGGCAATTTATTCTGTTCGAGATGATTGTTTTTGTTAAGAGCTTGTTCTGGTTCTTGGGATTTAAAATCATCGTTTTCTAGGAATGTTGGCATTTTCCGGTCTTTATTATAAGCGGTATAATTTTCTAGATGATTTTTTTGGACAAACTCTTGATTTTGACGTATTTCTGGTGGATGTGATAAAGCAAAAGGATCATCTTCTACAAGTCTTGATAATTTATCGTCTTTTGCTTTCGTTTTTGGAGCACTTTTAACCATTTTATTCTGTTTTTCTTCCTTCTCTATAGCTTTATCGTTTGAAGTTACTACGTTTTGAGGTTTTAATGGAGCAGCACCTGTTGCATCCTTATTAGAAGATTCTGCGACAACAATTTGATCGCTTTCTTCATACTTTCTGTTCATTTTAGACTTGAAAACATGTTTTTCATCATCGTTATTCGCAAATAACAAATCGCTTTCACTTGAATTGATTACGACGATGGGTTGTGTAGGAATTTCAGAATGTTTTGGGGCAACATCGGATCCAACAACGATTCTTTCGGTCTCATCGCTGGAATCTTCTTCTAGCAGAACGCTATTTTCTTTCAAAGATTGCTGATAATTTAATTTTCGTCCATGTCGCGTTGAAGGTCTTCGTTTAACTTGTATTTTAACTCTAGTTTTATTTAGACTCGCTAGGACATTTGAATTACTATTTGGTGATGTAGACGTGTATTTTGGACTGGTATCAACAGTAATCTCATCTTTTTCAACAAGAAAATTAGGAACAGGAGGGGGAGATTTGTTAGACTGCGGCGGTTTTGCTCCAGGCAATAATGCAGCTACGTTAATGCTGAAATTCTTGTTGAGTTTATTCACTTTAGGCACTGTCTTCTCCTTATTTTCAAAAACGGATTCATTTTTGTTACGCTCCTCAATTATTTTTGAAATACTTTTTATCTTTTCCGAAGGTTTTGCTGCACTAAAATTATCAATTTCATCATCTGGAGGTTCATCGTAAAATAGGAAACTAGCTTGATGTTTGTTATTTGAAGGGCTTTCCGCCTTATTAAAATTGTTTTCTTCATTCTCAAAACTATCGGCTGGAACAACTGGATCATCAAGATTTTCATCGTCAGGAGGTGGAATGTCATCAAAAATTCCTACAGGACTAAAGTTTAAGGCACTTTGATTACTTGTTACAGCCTTTTTTGGAGATTTATGAGATGGTTGAAGATTTTCTTCGATTGATTTTTTGATTAATTCATCAAAACTATCATCTTCCGCCTCAAACAATTCTACTTTATTTGTTGTTAAATGATATTCTATTTCATTCGATATGTGTTGAATTTGAGGCGGTTCTGGTTCTGGTTCCGATTCCTCTTCATCATCGCTACTAGCGAACAGATTACGTTTCTTTTCAATTAGGTTGCGTACATTTTGAACACTTGCTGGTGGTCCTTCAATAATTTCTTCATTTATTTTCGGCTCATCTTTTGGCGGAATAAAATCTGGAACAGATTTTTCTTGAGTATGAACGGCATTTCTTTCTGCAGGTTTTGGAAGAAAAATCTCTGCGGCTTCTTTTTTCTCTTCTAAATTATCAAATAATTTTACAACTTCTTTTCTTGTCTCGTTAACAACCTTTTTGGGGACAGGTTTGAAAATATCATCTTCATCTTCTACGTCTTCGTCGAACAAATTCACTTTTTTAACCACTTTTTCAACAACTCTATTTTCGTTTTCAACTTTTCTTTCATTCTTTTCCACGTTTTTATTAATCCTTGGTTTAAAAATGTTATCTTCTTCATATTCTTCACTGAATAGATCAACTTTTTCAACGTTTTTCGTTTGTTTTTCAACTACATTTTCCTTTGTATTTTCAGCACTTTTCTTTTGTTTTTCGATCGTTTTTCCTACAATTCTTTTGTTTATTTCTTGATTTTTCTTCACTGTGCTAATTTTCGGTTTGAAAATGTCATCAAAATCATCAATTGGCGGATCATCATCGAACAAATTTGTGATTTTCTTAATAGTTCCGTGGGTCACAGGATTAATACTCGAAATAAAATCATCATTATCATTAACATCATCATATAACTTGCTAATTTTTGGTTTGATATTAGTATTATTATTAACATTATTATTTCTAGTATCACTCAATTTATCCATGTACTCGTCGAAATCGTTATCATCGAATAAATTAACTTTCTTATTAACACTCGACGTCTTTACAACGTCTTCTGGTGGTTCGTTATCGAATAAATTCACTTTTTTATTACTATTCAATTCATCACCATCATCATCTTCATCGCTTTCCAAAAACAGATTCAAAGTTCGTTTCGGTTGCACGGTGGTTGGGGTTGGGGGTTCATTATTTATTAAATTAACACTTTTACGCTCCGCTTGCTTTCCACGAAAATACGCAGGATTGTTTTTCGTTTCCTGAAAAATATCCGAATTTGAAGCTTGATCATCATCCGAGTCGTCGAACAATCCTTTCTGTTGCGTTGCTTTTTGATAATTCTTTTCAGGTGGCAGTTCTGGAAAAAGTGTCGGTATTTGAGCACGGTGTTTTACTGTTTCAACAGGCTTTTGAATACTTCCCGCTGAAGCTACCGACATTGAATCATCTTCAGATGCACTTGGAATTACTGTTCGTGTTTCTAAATAATAAAAGTAAATTAAAATATAATTTTTACAATGAAAAAAAGAAAGCTTACGTAAAGGTTTTGTAGAATTGAGTCCCCAAACAGACCCTGATTCCGATTCTGAAGCCGTTTGAGCGTTGCTTGGTACAGAAATTGATAAATCATCGCTATCCGATTCAGAAAACTGTTCCTTTTCCTCACTTTCAGACTCATCATCCGATTCAATGAGTCCAGCATGCCATTTTTCACGCCATTCTTTTGATCCAATTATGTAAGGCAATGGTCGGTTAATGTACGGATAGCTTTGGATGGCTCGAAGAATGCTTTTCTTTTTAGAATCTTCGTCCTCGTCATCGCTATCGCTTTCGAGTTCAACAGTTACCTTTTCAAAGCATTTGTACACGTTTTCAATGGAATTTTCTACCGTTAATTGAAATATTTCTGAGAATGCTAGTTTTGGATCCTTTTCGGTTTCCTCCTTTATCTCGGGAGCAACGGCAGCTGTCTCGTCTTCATCAACAACACGATTTTCTACAAATTTCGACTGGTGAAGTGAGAGAAATTTGTTTGTTGCATTCCCTAAACGGACATTTGTGTCATCGATTCTAAGATTCATGCTATTCATGTTGGAAGACGTTTTCTTGCATTTTTCCTCCAAATTCTACGCAAAACCAAAATCACAGTATACAAATAAATGATAATAGAACATAAAAAAATACCTTTGCAATCGACTTCATCAAGTCCAGCAACTGTCCATCCGATTCCAAGGACCAATTAGGAATCTTCTGTCTTAACTGATCCGGAGTTAGCGCCTGCAAATTTATTAATGGTCATTAATTTTTACAATTATGTGCGATACGATTTACAGAATCAAATTAAACGCTCCAATAAGTAATTGGAATATTTTATGTGAATAAATTAATTGATGGGATTTTTATTGCACTTTTTATCATTTTTTATTGACCTATTTCGCATAATGAGGCTAGATTTCCAACTATTTTCATCAATTTTATTTGGCTTACCATTTTGGACACTTGTTACACATGAAATAAACACTTCAATTGCTTAAATATTAAATGAATTTCGGGAAAATATACAAAATACTTTTTTTTTCAATTGATAATATACATTATCAATCATTTCTTGATCGGCCCGAGAAACGTTTTGAAACTATTCTCGCGAGACCGCTCCCAAGAAATGCCAAATTGGTCTGAAAACTGGTCTCGAATCCAAAAATGTAAACATGTTTTAATTTTTTTGATAGCACTGAACGACCTTGAACCTTGAAATACATTCTCATCCTACTCACTAACGTCGTGGGAATCATTTCACGCTTTTACAAAACATCCAACAAATTGAAAGTATTGCAGTATATTCTATTGTGGAAAGGCTAAAAATGTAGAAATTTGACTATCCTTTTAGTCCTTTTGGGTCCTTGGTCCAAAGTATATATTTTTAATTTTCATTAGATAATTCTTCAAATTTTGATACCTTGTAAAGCCCAATCGGACTATTATTCACAAAGTTATTAAGGTTCAAAGTCCATTGCATGACTTTAAAAATGTCCTTTTTTCCTTTTTTTCGGGAGAAGAAAAGGTCATTTACAAAAATTTCTGAAAAGATGAGATAGATATTAAAAATCCGCGTATTTTGAGTTCTTGTTCATCTAAATCGGACTTTTATTGCTTGAGTTATTGGGGAAAACCGATTTTTTGAAAGTGCTCATTATTTTATTGATACGGGTCAGAATCCATTAATTCGAATGTACGATAATTCGAGTAAATTCATTAATTGTTCATTTTATGCTTTATATTCATTCCCATGGCTATCTCGATACATTTGATGTCCTTTAATTCGTCGGTCCCCCCGCTGTATTCAATTCATGGATTATCAGAAAATATTGCAATAGAGTAATTCACGATGACGACAACAACGCCCATAGGCCAGGACAAAGATGGCGATTTGAACAACCCTTCAAAAAATAATGCAATGAAAATCTTCACTTTCAAAATTTTCAAGTGTAAGAAGTTATCATGCATTGCGTTAATTACTCTATAAGCCCAAATTTTTATAATTTTAGGTAAACTGGCGGAAATAGGAAAAGGACCACTTTACCCTATTTATTTTTATTATATTTTTTTAAACAAAACTTTGACATCTTAGACCAAATTTAAAATTTGAATTCTTTGCAAAAATGAAAATATACAAAATTCTTGCACTCAGAATAATTTTTATAAAAATTCAGAGCGCGAGACTAGTTTCGTAACCTTACGATTTGCAAGATGTGTTCCGACGTTTTCGAGAAAACCACTGATCGCAAGATCGACCCTTTTTCACGATCAGAATTTTATTGGGTATATTTGTAGCTGTCATTTGTTGATTTGTTGTTTATCGATTTTTCTTGGATACTGATAAGAGAAAAAAACATATTTTAATTGTGAAAAACGTATTAAATTCACCAATCATCATGTTAAACGATTATGAAGATGATTACTTCTTAGAGGAAGATAAAATGTAATGTATTATTTTTGTTATTTACTGTTTTTGCACGATATTTTATTATTTTTCGTTCATCATTTTTAATGGTTTCTGGGTTTATTTTTTTTATTAATTTGATATCTCAATCATCAATCACAATTTTATTATACACATTCAAACACATCTTTTTTCAATTTGATGCACAATTTTGTGGCTTCTTGTTTTTTCTATACAGCAAGTTTGATTTTGAAATTCAATCCTTTTAATTGCACAATCATCTGGCATATGTTTGATCAAATGAAACTGCTTAAATCATAGTCCTTCCTATTGCTCGAGCTATTGCTTCCGTCGTTTTTCCTTCCCGCCTTTATTTTTCCAGACGTTTACAAAAATCATGGGGTGAAAGTACCAATTTTGGTAAACCGTTCTTAACATTTGCTACTACTAACTTCGGCGCTATACTTGCACGAATCGAAGATCTTGCCAATATTAGAACTTGTTGTAAACCTCCCATGTATATGTTTTGAAATCCCTAACCCTAGTAACAATTATTCTAAAATTATGCTGTAAAAACACTAAAGTTTAGCATTCACTAGTCACAGCCATATATGCTGAATTTTAGTACCTATAATTTTATATTGTGATCCTTGTCCCTTTATAGTTTCCTTATTCGTAAATTTTCTGCACCAGCATTCATAGTTTAGGCGGCGAGCTGAAAATTAAATCCATCATTATACTATACCGAAATGTCCGCAGGACTTCATCTTTAGCCTTTTGGTGGGATCAATTTATCAAATAATATGGGTTCAAATTTGAACAAGAAACTAAAAACATTCCTGACAATTTCAAGCCTGCGTTATTTGGAGTAGGGTCAGATAAACCCTATGGAAATTGTCAGTACTGTACTGGCAATTTTTGGGTCAGTACAGTGTCAGTGCACTTATTTTTTGGCTTACTTATCGAAAATTTAATTGAATTTCTCAAAAGTTCAATTACTTTTAACGAATTACTAACGACTAGTCAGTTTTCAAATGACAAAAATCATTTTCAGCACGAAAACAGCCAAAATAGTTAAAATGTGGTGTACTGACACTATTTTTTTACTAGAAAATCAGTACAGTTTTCAGTACAGAGTTAGGACATTTTTCAGTACGTTGTCAGAGCACCATCAGTACAGAGTCAGTGCGTACTGATTGTGTACTGACTCTGTACTGATTTACCATAGGGAAGGATTCCAAATTTCCAATAATATCACTTAATCTCATCTGTACCTAAGGCAAAAGATCAAACCCACAGATATTTCGGTAGCTAGTACATAGTAGGTAAATGCCTTTGATTTTGTAACACTATCCGAAAGATATTTTTTCTTCTGCCCGCCAGAGTATAAAAAATTTAAATAGAGCCTAATATTATAGAAACACAACCCCAGCATATAGACAGCACACACAATACACAATGAAATACCCGCACAAAACATTAAAATAATAAAAACATTATTATCGTGTTTTTTTTAATTCGCATGCATGCATATATTTAAATAATAAAAGTATCGTAAATCCGGGAGGTAATGATACGATAGCAAACGAAAATGCTATAGCTGAGTGAGTACAAAATAGAAGAAAACCGCAATTAATTTAATCATTTTGTCATATTATTTGTAATCATAAAAGGCTCCCAAAAGCTGCACCTGGAAAAATAGGGGACGAAATTGATTTTATGTCCAACAACGATCTACCAGATCCGATTTTATATGCTGATGGGTGTGTCGATGATTCCAAGATCATAATGCTATGTCAAAAGCAAGAAATGGAAAGATTGTAAGTGAATTTCAATAGAGAAAAAATTTATAAAAAAGTCGAGACAAATTATAGTGTGTATATTTGAAGCTGCATATTTTGGTAATGCTTTGAAATGGTAAAAATTCCTTTCTGTCTCTCTATTCCTTTCAAATCATAAATCATTCATTTACTTTGTGGCTATCTTCAAAATTTTAATATGCTTTTTTGATTTTTAAAATAAGTGCTTTTTGTTTAGTGTCTTTCTTGTAAGGCTAAAAATATATTTCATATTGCAAATAAAAATTAACAAAAAAAAAACATTTAACAATACATTCACTAATTTAAAAGGGGCATGACAGTTAGTTCTGGGACAGTTGTAATTAAGAAAGATACGAGTAATTTGATTGGTATTAGTATCGGTGGAGGAGCTCCACTTTGCCCTTGCTTGTACATTGTGCAGGTCAGTTTTTTTGCGTTGGAAAACCTACTGTTTTTAAAGTGTATTTTAAAAATCTAGGTATTTGATGGAACCCCAGCAGCAAAAGAAGGCACGCTACAAAGTGGCGACGAGCTGCTCGGTGTTAATGGACAGTCTGTTAAAGGAAAAACTAAGGTTGAGGTCGCGAAAATGATTCAGTCTGCTCAAGAAGAAGTTGTGGTGAATTATAACAAACTACACGCTGATCCAACGCAAGGAGAAACTTTGGACATAGTACTGAAAAAAATGAAACATCGTTTAGTTGAGCGAATGTCGAGCGGAACAGCTGATACTCTTGGGTTATCAAGGGCAATTTTATGCAACGATTCCCTAGTTAAACGGCTGCAAGAGCTTGAAGGGACAGAACAAATGTACCGTGGACTTGTTGAACATGCCAAGCGTATGTTGAAAGCACATTTCGATGTTTTACAAACGTACCAAGCGTTTGGGAATGTTTTTGCTGAAATAAGTGTACGAGAACCTCAGCCAAGAGCATCAGAAGCATTCAGAGTTTTTGGAGAGTTGCATAGAAATATGGAAAAGGATGGAGTTAAAATGATAAAATCATTGAAACCGGTATGTTACATACAATTAAAGTTATCTAAATTGTTTAAATTTAACAATTTGTTTTACAGGTTCTTGCGGACATGGGAACATATTTACACAAAGCTATTCCAGACACAAAGCTAACAGTACGTCGTTATGCTGACGCAAAATTCAGCTATTTGTCCTATTGCTTAAAAATAAAGGAAATGGACGATGAAGAGCATAGTTATGCAGCTATTCAAGAGCCTTTATATCGCGTTGAGACAGGCAATTACGAATACCGTTTGATTTTGAGGTGTCGACAAGATGCTAGACTAAAATTCGCAAAGTTGAGAAGCGATGTTCTCGAGAAAATTGAGCTACTAGAAAGTAAACATGCACGAGATTTAGCTTCTCAGCTAAAAAGATTTATCGAAGGACTCTCTACGTTAGCTAGTGAAACGGTTGAGAGATTACAGTCAGTTCCTAATCTATTTCCCATTGAAGTTGATTTGAAACCGAGTGCTTTCCAATATAAATCCACATTTAAATTTCAAGCAGAAGATGAAGTGAACGATAATGAAAATGTTTCGACAGCAGAAGAAGCGACAGAAAATAATGCTGCTCCTACAGTGAACTTGATAGCTGGTTTTGAAGACATTGATTTGAATAAAAATGATAACAAAGGAAGTAACGATTTGTTGGCTGAACTGGGACTGGCGGATATTGATTTATCCGTTGGAAGCACGAGTAAATCAATGAATATTATGGATGATTTATTGTTGCCAGAAATGCAGGATTTTATGAAATAAATGTAGATACGGTTGATGGTAATAAAATTGATAAAAATAAATTTATTTTCATAGTTTTTCCTTTAAAAGGTTTAAGAAATATTCTTGATTCAAAAAAATAAATTTGCTTAATTTTATCGTAAAAAAACCGGTCCTGGACAGGTTTTCGTGTTTATCATTCCTTACCTATTCACGCAAAGAAAAGTCTAAGTATTTGGTCTAAGTCGGTCATCTGGATAGTTCTGTTTCTGTTATCTAAATTCGATTGATTTTGCCACTTTAACGTCCAATTTAATAGTTAATTCACATGGAGTTTGATTTAAGAGGAAGAGGTTTTTTCCATAGAAGTTGATGAGTAGAAGGCTTGCAAATGACAGTTCTCATACTTTATACTAGTCGCGTCATTGCAGCTCATGAAAAAAGGCAGAC
>JXPH01046180.1:0-12445 GCA_001014845.1 Mochlonyx cinctipes | reverse complement strand
GGTTGCGGAGATATTACCATTTGATATTTTTTGCAGTAATTTGCGCATATCTTGCAAACTAAGTCCATTATCTCTGGACTAACATGACTCCTAGGCTAGTATACACACAGAGTTGGTTAGTGGGAAAAGTCTGCACACCGGAAAACCCCTTATAGTTCTTCTTGAGACAAACCATTCTGCTGCAGTACCATCTTTTTGGTTGCGGAGTAGAGATATTGCTATTTGAAATTTTTGACTAACATGATTCCTAGGCTTATGTAAGTGAAAGGTGCTAAGGTCAGCTATCATACAAAACCAAGATTTTAAATTTATCTTATGTAGTTTGCAAGATTTGGGGAAATTAGTGCAAAAAATTTCAAATGGCAATAATGGCAATCTTGTGCACTATCATTGTCCACTTTTTATTAGTTTTAAGAATTCTTAATAATTATTATTATTTGCTGAAAATTGATTTTAATTCGATCGTATCAAATCGGCACAGATAGTTATTGTTCAAATAATCGAAATACCCCATTTCACTTTTAAAATGCTTTTTGAACCTCTAGAAATCATTTGCGATCAAAATTGGGTGGATTTCGTCTGTCGGACGCTTTAGATTGCGATTGTGGATTGTGAATTGTCACTTGTGTGAATTTGTTGCGAATATAGTTTCAAAAATTGATTTCATGTACTTGTTTATCTTTGGACTTAATCAGTCAAAGCCTACTATGATTAATGATTCCCTAAGAAAAGTACATCAAATAAATATCTGTATGTGATTTTAAAAACTCCCTCAATCAGCAACTAAAGTTTCCTAAATGGAGCGTCTCTCATAGAGAACTTTTACCCATACTCTCTAATAATGTTCCTCGATTTCTTCACATAAATGTGAGTCGAACTAAAGATTATTCACTTACCTTATAAAATGTATACGGAGGGTTTCCAAATTTTTAACAAACGCTATTACTACGCCTTTATCCCACATTATTTCTCTCTTGAAATTCTACAAAAATGTGAAATAGTATAAAAATATCAAATAGTTTATTAGTTTAGTTTTCCTACCTTATCGGACCTAAACGATGTCTCTTCAAAATTATTTTATCATTTTATTATTATTTTATGTTACATCCACCAAAATTAGAATAAATTATTGCAATGAAAAATTTTGACACTTTCAAATATTACTTTGTTTTAATTTCTTTTTGAAAATGTAGACATTTTGAGAAGTATTTTATCCATACTAAATTTTATATTGCAGTAATTTTCATAGTATTCTAATGATTTTCAAAAAATACAGTGCAAATTAAAAAATAACTTTGCCGAAAAATGGTTCTTAAAAAGTCAATTTGCAAAAAAACTGCTTAAAATTTCTACTACAAATTCTTTAATAAAGCTTTGAGGAACACCGCAAGGAACAGGGAAGTCAGAAAAGTATTTACAACTCAAGAATTCTGTAAGTTCCAGACGCCCTCTGATTCCGATGGCCCATTGTCAAACTTTTTAGGAACTGTTCTTGGATACTTATGAGAAGATTATGTTCCAAATTTAAGCTCATTCCGAACATTGGAACAGAAGATTAGTGTATGTATTTGTGTTCCGATGTGGCNATAGTCTTCTCAGAATTTTCCCTTCTTTAGAACGTACCATTCGGCCAACCATTCGGGCAAATGAGCATCGGGCAAACGTACCATTCGGGCAACTGTGATTCGGGCAAACGTACCATTGGGGCAACCAAGCTTCGGGGAAACGTACCATTTGGGCAACTGTGATTCGGGCAAACGTACCATTCGGGCAAACGAGCTTCGGGCAAACGAAGAAGTAATTTATAACGTTTTTATGAAATACTTACATCATGTGNTTCGGGCAAATGAGCTTCGGGCAAACGTACCATTTGGGCAACTGTGATTCGGGCAAACGTACCATTCGGGCAAACGAGCTTCGGGCAAACGAAGAAGTAATTTATAACGTTTTTATGAAATACTTACATCATGTGTTCATCAAATTTAGTGTAGCATGTAAGTAAATTCTAAAGAAGTCCATAGTTATGAGGTAGCGGCTTTCAGCATCTCCCTCTATGAGCCTGAGGCTACTGTACGTCTCCTTTCAGCATCTTCGATTCTACTTCCATGCAGAAAAAGTACAATCAAATTATTTCGTTAAACATCGAAAATATAGCCAATTTAATACTGCTACACTACTTACTTACTTACATAAAGGCCTCTGATGCCCTTAAGGGTCACAGACGATCAATAGATTCCATCTTATTCGGTGCCTTGCGGTTGCTATTCTCTCTGCCTTGACGTAACGGCCCCAAGTTATAAATCTAGTTCCTACCCTGGGGCAGTACTCAAAAGCTTCTTTAGCTACTAATCTCTGCTCCGTTGGGCCCATTTGTAGAACGTGGCCAATCTATTCAAGTTTACGTCACCTGGTTTTATCTCCATACTAATCTTATCCGAAGGATTTGACGCAGACATCGATTGACAAATGTCTGAATTTTATTGGAGGCTGATTCAGTCACTTTCCCAAGTCTCGGACGCGTACAGCAGTGTGGATAGTACAAGACTTCGAAATAGTCGAAGCTTCATGGTTTTTTTTTATAAAGCCTGAGCGCCAGATGTTATTTAGCGCATGAAAGCTTTCGTTTGCAGTTTTAGGGCGGCCTAGAACGTCTTCTTCCAAGCACCATTACTGCCAATTTTACCGTCAATAACAAAATTGCCAGCGTTATTTCTGTTTATACCAAGGTACTTTCTCTTTTCGACGTTGATTTTCAAGCCAACTTTCTTTCCTTCATGGGAAACGTATTTGATTTTGCCTTAAATATGTTTATTTTTGTGGGATAGGATAGCCAGGTCACCAGCGTAGTCCATATCTTCTAGACGAACATCCATATGTCTCCATTTTATGCCACGCTTCTCCATATCATATGCTTTGCACAACACAACCAGAACTAACAAAGGGGACATCAAGCAACCTTGTCGAACAACAATTTGCTAGAACTCCTTCCTCTATTGCTTAAAATTTTCAAAATTGCGTCCTGCTTTAGCAGATCAAAGGCTTTCTTGAAGTCGACGAAAATGACCTACGGTGGTCAATTCCACTCGATACACTGTTTTCTTCGTAATGCTTAATCAAACGCTGCGTTGATTCATTTCAAAATAATTGTTCACATGATTATACTGAGAATGGACTGTTGCATGATCTTTGAAGCCAACGAAAACGACCTACAGTGATCGGTTCCCTTCGATACACTGTTTTGTTCGTAATGTTTAATCAAGCGCTGCGTTGATTCATTTCAAAATAATTGTTCACATGATTATACTGAGAATGGACTGTTGCATGATCTTTGAAGCCAACGAAAACGACCTACAGTGATCGGTTCCCTTCGATACACTGTTTTGTTCGTAATGTTTAATCAAGCGCTGCGTTGATTCATTTCAAAATAATTGTTCACATGATTATACTGAGAATGGACTGTTGCATGATCTTTGAAGCCAACGAAAACGACCTACAGTGATCGGTTCCCTTCGATACACTGTTTTGTTCGTAATGTTTAATCAAGCGCTGCGTTGATTCATTTCAAAATAATTGTTCACATGATTATACTGAGAATGGACTGTTGCATGATCTTTGAAGCCAACGAAAACGACCTACAGTGATCGGTTCCCTTCGATACACTGTTTTGTTCGTAATGTTTAATCAAGCGCTGCGTTGATTCATTTCAAAATAATTGTTCACATGATTATACTGAGAATGGACTGTTGCATGATCTTTGAAGCCAACGAAAACGACCTACAGTGATCGGTTCCCTTCGATACACTGTTTTGTTCGTAATGTTTAATCAAGCGCTGCGTTGATTCATTTCAAAATAATTGTTCACATGATTATACTGAGAATGGACTGTTGCATGATCTTTGAAGCCAACGAAAACGACCTACAGTGATCGGTTCCCTTCGATACACTGTTTTGTTCGTAATGTTTAATCAAGTGCTGCGTTGATTCATTTCAAAATAATTGTTCACCAGGATTTTACTGAGAATGGATAGTTGCATGATCCCTCGCTAATTGTTACAGTCACTTTTCTTTGATATTTTCATTATCGAACCTTGCTTCCAGTTACTCGGAAACACCATAAACTTTTCTATTTTTCAAAGAACATAGTGCTTCTTTCACCTCTGCTCTACTGGGGGGCTAGACATTAATCCTCGTACCGAAGCTGACGGGTACTGAAGCTTGATTTTGCTTTTTTTCATTGATTGTTTAATTCGTTATTAAAAACTTCGTTGAAGTGTCATTTTGATCGGATTTGCAAGCTCTTTAAAGATTTTATATAATTGTATAGGATCTTTACGTTCTGCAGCATTCTCTGCTTTGGCCGCCAAACCACACCTGTGGCTGCGATACGATGCAGGAAGTAGTACACCAAACTGACGTTGGAGCTCCGTTTTTCTTTGTCGTTTCGAGGAAGCATTACAAGTTTGATTGCTTTACGCTCTTCAAGGATTTTTTTAGTTTCATCAGAAGCCCACTTTCGATGACCGGGGTTTGGATGACCCCAGACAGATTCACAGGCGTCAATGAAAGACTTCTTTGTTTTCATCAAATCTTGTTCCACCTCGTCGGTTTTTTAGTCTTCAATACTAACTCTTAACATCGATGAGAGATTAACGCCAAGATCTGTTGAATCATGATATGATCTATTTGGAAAAAATCACCACTACGATGCACCCACGTGCCTCGAATCACTAGATTGTGTGTACCTCACAAATCAGTCAGCAACTCTCCGTTTTCATAAGGTGTTCGATCAATTCCATGTCTGCCCATAACGTGCGTGATACCGCTGTTAGCTCAATCAACAGTAGCATTAAAATCCCAATCAATATATGAATGTCACCATTTGGAATGGTTGACAAAGAGTCCACACGATCATAGAACTCCATTTTTGTTTACATTTCATTATCATTAATTGGAGCGTAGCATTGGACTATCGTCATATTAGTAGATTGTGTATGAAATCTGGCTTCCAAAATATGGTCTGTTATGGGCTCCCAACTACTGAGGCTTTTCCTCTCAGTGCACTAAGAAGTTATGCGACTCGTATTTTGATGTTAACGATGTCAGCTAAATAACTGGATTTCAGCAGGCTGCTTACATCTGCGTACCACACCCTTCTAACCAAGTTTCACTAAGACTTCCTGTCCAGCTTATAATCCTTGGCTATCTTCAGCAAATTTTCCAGCTTAAGTTGCTGAGTGATGGATTCTAAATATTGCTTATCTGATATACCCCAAAAGCATCAAATTTAATGTTGCATTTAAATGATCTTTTTTATTTTTATACATCCAAGTTAATATACTGAGAAACTTAAAATGAACATAAGATTTATGTCAAAAATTAAATCTAATTTTAGCTTTTCATCACTATCATTCAATAGATGAAAAGGTTATGGATTCAGTAAAACAAAAAAAAAGTTGTTCCAAATGTTCTGAAACGTGTTTAAAAAATTATTTAAAAAAAATTTGAAAAAAAAAAATTGTCTGTGAGTGTCTGTTGTCGTCGTTATCTGTCTGTATGCTCGATAACTCACGTAATTTGGTGTGGAGGCTTTTCTCAACAAATGTAAGGACGAGTTCGTTAATGGGCCAAATCGGGCCACGGGGTCAGGGGGCCCCCATACAAACTCACAAGAATTTTCCAGAAATTTTGAGTTCTAATGATCGAAATGAGCTCAAATTTGGAACATAATCTTTTGGCAAGTATCGAAGTACAATTCCTATATAAGTTTGACCCCAGGACATCGGTATCTGGGGGCTCCTGTGTACCAGGAACATCCAGAATTCTCGAGTTCTAGTGATCGAAATTAGCTCAAATCGGAAATATAAGCTTTTGGTAAGTATTGAAGAACAGTTCCTAAAAAAGGTTGACCCTGGGACATCGGGAACTGAAGGCTCCTACTAACCGGACATTTCCAGAATTCTAGAGTTCTAGTGAACGGAATGAGCTCAAATTTGGAATATAAGCTTATGGCAAGTGCCCAAGAACAGTTCATCTTCCTATGTAAATCGGACACTCCAAAATTATTGTTTGCTCAAAAATAATCCAATGAATTGTCTCAGTAGATAAATGTAAAACCATATTTAAATCATACTTGTAAACTACACTTAATATTATATAACTCTTCAAACTAGAAGAGTTATCTGGTGAATTGTAATGGATCTGTTTATTATTATTTTTCTGCAAAGGATGAGAGGAGGAACTAGATGAGACAAAATGTTTCCCTTTGGTTTAACAAAAATTTAATCCCAGGTGGAAAAGATTGAGAGGGTGCTACCACGGCCACAATCTCCGCGCCCAATATAGACATCATTTAAAAATTGATTATTTGTGTGTACAGTCTTAATTAATCCATGGTAATAAAGCTTTTGCCATTTGATTTGTTCGAAATGTGGCTGGACATGTGGCTTTTGGCATTGTATATTGTGATCGATCTTTATTGTTTGCGAGATCAGATAAATTCGTGTTGAATGTTTATTTTATCACCAATCGCCATCACTATCTACTTCCGTATATCTATGGTAGTTTGCTCATTTATTTTCATTGCTTTATGGTTGAAAAATGTTATCAATTATCATTGCAACAGTTTGCTGTATACACATTTCATTTCATATTTCTTTATTCAATTTCTAGCAATTACTATTCTCTTTGCATACATATACAATAATAATTGTACAAAATATTTAAATGTATTGAGTCCATTTGTGTGAAATCAATATGAAGATGAACTCTAAGGATTCACGTTTTCTCTATTTTGATAAGGTACCATTTTTACAAAGGCCTTTTTTTTGTTTGTTATTATCATAGATAAGTATGTACTAATAATCAAATTTAAGATGTTGTATTCAGAAAATGTGCTAATAGGCTGAAGCATAGAAATGCTGCATATTTTATGTTATGTAGATTTTTCGTATAAGAATAAAGTTTAAAGTTTAAACTACAGAATAATATTTACCTAATTCTTATATATTATATTCAATTTTTAAGGTGTAATTTATGCATGTATGTCTTAAATTACACCTTAAAAATTGAATAACCGTAATGCAACGGCAACGTAGCCTTGCAAGATCTTGCTATAAAATATATTTCGTTAAATATCGGCAAACATCGTTATCACGCAGCCATTACCGTTTTTTTATAGGTTAAATTAACGCAAACTCTGATCTTTCTATAAGAAAAATATATTTGTCGTAAATCCCCTCCGAATCCACCAATAAGCACATACACACATGCCTGCAACGCGTATCACGTACAACATGGAAAGCAATAAATTTTTCAATCAAGCTTAAAGCTTATAATATTTGACAGTATGTATATGAACAGAATAGACTTCATTGCATGGCATAGCATATGATTTTAACCAATAAATAATTTTAACAAAAATTTAAAGATGATCTATGCACTTTAATAAACGATATATAATTTTTTCTGTTTGTATATTTACACAAAAAAAATTGATATTTTCAAACCCAGTATCTAAGCCGTCACCAATGTAACGTGTAAATTAATAGTCGTTACCAGTGCTTGTTTGTACGACGTTCTTTCTTTTTCTATCGTTGGTACAGAATACCTTTAGGATTTGAACTATATGACGTTTATAAAAAGCTGATTTGTAGAAGTAGAAGAGAGCGTCTCTAAAAATTTAAATTGAGCAAACTTGAAGCAAAAAAGCACATTCCATACATACAATATGTATTTCATGTATACATGACACGGGGCAAAATTATTAAGGAGGCTACTTTCGCAGAAAATACATTTATCCGAAAAACCTGCAAACATATCGGAAAACCAGACAACCTTAATATGCGAGTTAATGTTTTGAGACTGAATTATTTTACATTTGGCATTTTGTGAATTTTTAACAAACATGTTTGAATCTTCTCACACATAGTTTATACATAGTAACAGGAGTTTTCGGAAAAAATGATCCGTAATTGCCGTTCTATAAATAGAGTGAAATCAACACGTTCAAATGAAATACGAAAAAGTTATTCAAATTTACTGAATTAATTAACTTTACTAGTTTGAAAAGTTATATAATTGTGATAGTACGTAGTGCTGCCTCCGTGGCTCACACAGGAAGATGCTGAAAGGGGACGTAGATTCATCTACGGCTCATGCATGGACATTCTTCAGCTTCCTCTAGTTCATACAGGAAAATGCTACACAGGGGCGCAGTTAGAGCCGCTTCCCAATTGCGATGAATTTCCTAAAAATTTATTTCCATTTTTCGATCAAATCTCAAACATTTGTTTGAAAGCCCATAGTAAGCTTTGGGCAAGTTGTCTCAATATTGATAGGAATGCTTGAAACAATAATCAATAAAACTAAAGTTATACCGGGCGTCGCGTATTAGCACTTCAGATAGTATTAATATTAAATTGCTCTACCTTTCATCCGTTCTTGGGCGGTACTTTAGTTAGTATTTAGTACTTTAAAACCACGAAATTTATTTGTAAATAAATTTTGATTAATTACATTAATCTTAATATTTTTAGTATCAAATTTGATGACATATTTCATAAATAACGTAAACAAGACGGAAATAATCTAAAATCTGTAAAAAAAATTGACTATAATAACGAAAATACAATTTCTAGTAATTTCTAATTGTAATTTATTTAGAAACAACTATTTACATTTGCTATTCACAAGTATTTTTAATTTGATTAGATCCCCATTTTTGTTAGTGCCTTTCTGTTTATAGCGTCAATGGCTATATAATGCGCATATCAATGAAATATTAATCAAGATAGGTGTACCAAAAAGTTAGCAGGTACACTGCAATTTCGAAATACATTTCATTCTCCATTGGTGTTGTACGCTCTTGAATACGCCCGGTGTGACTTTAGCTAATGACCATGACAAAAAAAAGCCATTTGATAGATTACGTCAGAATTTATTTCGATTCTTATACATATTAAAATCACAATCATTTGTATGCGGACAAATCTTTGGCTTTGGCTGATTAAGCCCAAAAATATTGGGATTTTCGAAACCAATAGTTGGATAGATGGATGGCTTCGGGGGGGTGGGGTGTGCAGTAGGAATCTGTACTGCCTCTCGCTCAAAGGCCTCAAAGCGGGCCGATTTTGGTCAATCCCAGTGAAAAACCTGAAAATAAGTTTTACAGAAACTGAAAAAATAGAAAGCTGAAACAAAATTAATAAATAGAACTAAACAGGGAATTACAAATTGATTTAGTAAATTAAAACTCATATCAGAAACTTATTTATAACCCCAACGGTAGTACTGTTTTTGTTCAAAGCTAATTTCCCGAAGCTCATTTCTTATTTGGATGGTAAGTTTTCCCGAATGTCATGTTTGCCCGAAGCTTGTTTTCACGAATGGTACGTTTCCCCGAAACATATAAATTTCCCTTCTTTTGTAAATTGCATTTGTATGGTTTCACGATATGTTTATTTTATATTCTTAAAAATTAGAACTTAATCAGCCACTTGCGACAAATTTTTCTTAACTACTGTAAGGCCGGGTACTTTGGACTCATTATTGAAAATTTGCTAAAAATCCAATTTGTGATGAAAATTACCAATAATTGCGATGTCAACCTTAAATATAAGGTATAATCTTCACTCTCACGCAATAATATTGGTAAAATAATGAAAAATTAATTATTATTCGACATTTTAAAACAACTTTCCAGCTTCACTCTCACGCTATAATATTGGTAAAATAATGAAAAATTAATTATTATTCGACATTTTAAAACAACTTTCCAGCTTCACTCTCACGCTATAATATTGGTAAAATAATGAAAAATTAATTATTATTCGACATTTTAAAACAACTTTCCAGCTTCACTCTCACGCTATAATATTGGTAAAATAATGAAAAATTAATTATTATTCGACATTTTAAAACAACTTTCCAGCTTCACTCTCACGCTATAATATTGGTAAAATAATGAAAAATTAATTATTATTCGACATTTTAAAACAACTTTCCAGCTTCACTCTCACGCTATAATATTGGTAAAATAATGAAAAATTAATTATTATTCGACATTTTAAAACAACTTTCCAGCTTCACTCTCACGCTATAATATTGGTAAAATAATGAAAAATTAATTATTATTCGACATTTTAAAACAACTTTCCAGCTTCACTCTCACGCTATAATATTGGTAAAATAATGAAAAATTAATTATTATTCGACATTTTAAAACAACTTTCCAGCTTCACTCTCACGCTATAATATTGGTAAAATAATGAAAAATTAATTATTATTCGACATTTTAAAACAACTTTCCAGCTTCACTCTCACGCTATAATATTGGTAAAATAATGAAAAATTAATTATTATTCGACATTTTAAACCAACTTACCAGCTTCTTGTCCGATCTGTTAAAAAAATGGAGGCTAAAATAGACAAAAATAACGTAGCTTTTTTTTTCTTTCTCTCATCATATTTACAGATAGAAAATAAAAGCTTACGTATTCAGTCACATTTAAAAAATTTTTATGCCACGGGAAAATTTGCTCCCAATCATCAGAAATGTGAAAAAACCAAACATAAAAATGTCTGTGTGGGTGTCTGTGTGTGTGCCTGTGTCCTTGATAACTCGCGTAGTTCTCAACCGGTTTGGCTGAAATTTTGTATGGGAGCTTTTCTCAACAAAAGTAATGATGAATTCGTTAATGAGTCAATCTGGGGGCTTATATACAAACTTATCAGAAATTTCCAGAAATCTCAGGTTCTAATGATCGAAATGAGCTGAAATTGAAAAAAAAAGCTTTAAGAAAATTTGACCCTAGAATCTCAGGATCTGAGGGTTTATGGTGCTTCCAATTACCAGACTTTCTTTGATAACTCTGTAAATACTTTTCCTATCCTCATCATAGTTTGCACATATATCATCTTTGTTGAAGTCTACATCCAGATCCTATCACAAAAAATATACAATAAATATAGAAGAAAAGCTACATAATCCACACTGGGATTTCCTGCGTTTTATTTATTGTATATTTTATGATAGGAACTGGACTTCGAAAAAGATCAAATGTACCAATTTTGAGAGGATCTGCAAACTATTTACAGAGTTATCCAATAAAGTCTGGTAATTGGAGTTATCACTTACGAATAATATACCAAATTTGGTAGATGAGCTGTTCTTGAGCCCTTAAAAAAAGCTTATATTCCAAATTTAAGCCCATTCCGATCACTAGAACTTAACCATTCTGGAAGTTCCTCGTTCATAGACGCCCTTACATCCCGATGTGCCAGGGCCAACGATTTTTAGGAACTGTTCTTGGATACTTACCAAAAGATTATATTTAAATTTTGAGCTCCTTCCGATCATAAAAATTCTGGAAGTATCTGGTACGTAGGAGTCCTTAGATCGTGATGTCGCATGGTCAATTTTTTTAGGAACTGCTTTTGGATACTTATCAATGGCTCCAACTCCAAATACTAGCACTCAAGAATTCTGGAAGCTCCTGGTACACAGGAGCAATCAGATCCCGATGTCCCAGGCTCAAACTTTTTAAGGAACAGTTCTTGGATACCCACCACAAAATTATGTCCCAAATTTGAGCTCCTTCCGATCATTAGAACTCAAGATTTCTGTAAACTTTTGGTGAGTTTGTATGGGGTCCCAGATTCCGTTGCCTGATTTGTGTCATTAACTAACTCGTCCTTATTTTTTGATGAGAAAAGCTTCCACACAAAATTTCAGCCAAATCGGTTGAGAACTACATGAGTTATCGAGGATACAGACACACAGACATACGCACAGACATTTTATCTCGCGTTTCAAACCTTTTGGAGCAACTTTTCCCGAGGAATCACACATTTTTCCAATGATAACTTCCAGATAAAATGTAAAACTTTGATAGTCAATAACACGAGAATGATACGAGATATAAACATGGCCTCGAAGCCTATTTTTTCTTATTTTGACGAGATCTATTGGTCTGTGCTACAAAATTATTTAAGTCTAAAACTACCCCTAATTATGACCATATCTAGCCAGGACTACCTGACTCGATTTCACTCGAGGTCCAGGGCAACTTACCTCTGCGCAATATATGAAAAGTCTTGCATAAATTAGAATCAGTTCAAAATTATTGCGTATTTATAATATTATTAGTTATAAAATATGATTGGTTCCCACCGATTAAATTTTTTTTTGATTTCAGTCATTTAAATTAAATTTAAATCAAATAAGAAGCGTGGAATAAGTAGCGTTTGCAAGAATAAATTTGACCCCAAAATTTGTCGCAGATAAAAAACAACTAAATTTTTGGAAACCGTATAAGTGAATGGAATTTGGTATTTGTGTTTATTTATACAACCTGACACCTTTAATTATATAGCTTGACACTTTTAATTATAAATCTATGGTTTTTAGTTTTTTCATAACCCTTTTAGCTTTTCATCACTATCATTT
>JXPH01046110.1:0-10146 GCA_001014845.1 Mochlonyx cinctipes | reverse complement strand
GTCGCTTATTTAGATTTTTTTTATTTGATTTTTTTTCGCATCTGATGCATTGAACAATAGCATTAAATAAAATTACTATAGTTTAGCTACTAAGATCATGAAAAGTGACATAACCTTTAGGTTAACTAGCAATATTTGCCAAAAATTACTATAACACTGGCGCCTTGTCCACTTTTAATTCTGTTACCTTATTTAATTATTATTGATATTTTCAAGATAAAAACCATTTAATTGATCGAGTTGTCAGCCTAAAAACATGATGATGTACAGAATTTGCATTAGATTCAATTAGTTGATTAGGATTTTTCAATTTTAGACTAAAATATCAGTTTTCTTTCTTTGTAAGTATATTTAAATTATACTAAAATAGGAAAAAATCTACTTTCTTCTAGACTTTCTGTTTCTAATTGAGAAATTTACATTTTTTAAATTTACAATTTTATTTTGGGTTTTATTCGGTTTTATTATACTGTGTATTAATTTTATGTTTTAAGAGAACTTTTGCCGCTTTTTGGTTTGTGGTTTATCATGCTGTGCTCGGCGGTTGGCGAAATCGGGGAAGTTAACGTCTCTTCTCTTCCTATACCCGTAAAAATATCTTGAGTAAGATCAATGGCTGTGGTACACTGGTATACTATGTACACTAGTGCTACACTTTTTTCATACAGATATTACAATCAAAAATGTTCTGCTTATCTTGGCTTACCTACACTTTTTGTAGCTTTGNGCGTTAAGTGAGTAATAGACGGAAAAACAAGGCAGTTGGGCTTGGTTTGCACACACTAAAAATATGTGCAAAACTATAGCATAATCTGGATTACGATAGTACCCCTATTGGGACCAGGCGAGTCCTCATATTTCAGAGAACTTTCTAGGTTAGTCAACCTAGCTTATAGTGGATTTCGAACCACCACAACTTTAATGGTTATGCTAATGAGTTACCAGTTCATGGAGCCCATCAAGTCGTGTTTTTATTGCAAGGAAACTGACTAACCTGACATACACACATATACCACCACAATCATATGTTATATAACTGTAGATGGTAGTTGGTGTATGCATATATCACAGACTGACTGTACTGTGTTCTATTTATAGAAATATCGATAATGCAGATCTATTACAAGCTGAAAATCAATATTCTAATTCAAATAAACACAGGAGTAGCTACGGGAATCGAACCCGGAACCTAGTGGATGATAGGCTCTATTATTTCAATTATTATTAAAGTACAAGATTCCATGTTCTTTATATTGAACAGTTTGTTACTCCTCCCTATCCAAATTTAAATTGCCATTGAAGATTTAACGGTATACAAAGTTAGGAAATGCTAGATTGCTTGCTCCAGTGATGAAATGAAAATGTAAATTTATTTCCTTCTATGTCTCAAGAAAAATCCTAGACGGTTTGTCCGGTCGAGCTGAAATTTCATTTGATAAGACCACGTGGATTCATTCATATGAGAGCCCAATCGAACAAAGGCTTCTGTGGGTTCCCCTCGGGGTACCCATACAAAAGTTAGTCATTATATCGATAAAAACACATTTATAAACAAAATCTTGTGAAATTTTGGTCAAAATTATTAATTAGGCCCCATTTCATGCTTAGCAATTTTCAATCGGACAACGGCTTCAGTAGTTGACATTTTTACATTTTTATACCAAAAATGATGAATTTTTTAACTAGTGAATGCACCCCCTACGGTAAAATAAGAGACCATCCTCACGGTTTCATCCAGGCTTCCTGCAGGCATATTCACGCATCCTAACGGATATGATTAAATGTTAAAAATGTTAAGCATAATTGCCAAAATTAAGTAATAGTACCAAGTTTAGAGTAAAAAACTCGGGATCAGAAGGGTGTGATCTAATATGAACTGCTAAAATCTGGCAAAACCGGGCAAAACCGTTGAAACCGATTTGAATCAAGATTCGCGTGAAACGACTGGAATATCAAAAAAGGCAACACAAAGTGATTTTGCTTCATGCTGCTAATGCACCATCACACACAGAAAAACGGGTCAAGGAAACGATTGAGGCGTTTAGTTGGGAAATACTTTCATAAGCTCAGAAATAAATCTGTTTCTGATATTTGTTTTTTTTTTTCAAAAATCTTTTTGTTTCTGGCTCACATTCGAAATATTAGATTATTAAGATTTTTTTTACACAATGTGAATGGTGCCATCTAGGATAGGAGTATCTTAAATAACACAGAAACATACCGGAAAATGTGTCATCGCAATCATGGATCATTTTCACGATATTTATAGTATACTTGAAAAATCATTTCCTTCCTGATTTGAATGCAGTTCCCTTCAATTATGTTGAATAATTTTCTGCACAAATAAAAATAATCTAAATCAGAATTTGAATGATTAGCGAAAGAGAAGAGACACGTGATCAATTAATATTAATTTTAAGTACTCATTATATCTTATTTTTTCATCTCGTCCCCTCTTTAATTTCTGCAACAGCCATTAATTTCCATCATTTACATATTATTACATATAATATTTAATTTCTACGTTCAAAAATCACAACAATAATTTTAAGCAGTCGACAATCCAATAGAAAGTTGTCAAGACGTTATAATTGATTTGACTGAATCGTCTAAGCTATTTGTGTTATTACCACTATCACTGTTAGCAATAGTATTATTAGTATTACTATTGAACTCACCAACAATCGGCGTTGTCTGCTGGTGAGTACTCTGTATTAAATGCATAGAATTGTGACTGTGGTGGTTCATCAAGGGAGAAGAGTCGTCATCCAGATCAGTGTTGCTGTTGCCGCCACCCCCAATCATGCAATCGCTGATATCGTCGACTCTGTTGGCGTGATGATATTTTCGTTTCGCGACGGATGGTGGGCGATGAATTGCGCTGGCTATCGTCGTCGAAGAAGACGAAACTGCTGAAGACAGAGACGATGTAGAGGAGGTTAAATTGTTAAGCGGGCTGTCGGCTAAGAAAGACCCCATCGTTTGGTCTAGAGAGAAATGTAATGAGTCCGATTCACTGTTCTGCAAATTTAGAATACTATCGATAGCATTTTGAACTTGCCGACTAATATCTTCTTCAAAATTTACATTCAGAGCTGTTCCAGTGATGGGGTCAAATCCTAGGTGATTCAAATGATGCAGGTCGTGCAAATTGTGTTGGTTTAGGTGATGTTGTAGCTGCTGAATATGCTGCTGCTGCTGACTTTGAATTTGTATTCCGTCTAAGCCTAAAACATCACGATCCAAATAATTTAATTTGTTATTATGACTACTACTACTACTACTACCACCACCATCTACAATATCACCATTTTCATCGCTACTAATACCATTATTATCGTTATTATAACAATTATTATTATTATTATTTTTCTTATTACTTAATTCAATACTATTTAAATTTTCAAGCAGATCGCCACTAGACAACAAAAGGTCACCGTTCCATGCACGCTTTCCGGTTTGTCCGTTGTTATTATCTAGGCTACTACCACCACCACCACTATTATCACCCATCAAAACATCATTATGGTTGTTTGTGTTACCTGAACTCGCTGCATTTCGTAGTAAATTGTTGTAGTTTTCAAACTGCTGCTTCTGACAATCCATCATCCAGCTGCTGGGTTGTGCCGTAGTCGTTGCTGCAGCTTGCTCGGCGGACGCTAAACAAGATCTTTTTATTCCTCCTGGATACATCATTTCACAATTGGGATTCCATTGTCGTTTACCAGGATTATTCAACGAACTTGCCGCGCTACTCATAATCTGCTGATGAATTTGTTGTTGAATCATATCAAAGTTTAGATGTGAGTTTTTGTGCAAAAAGCTCGCATTGTCCAGTGCAGATTCGCCTCCTTGGAATAATTGTTCCAACCTTGTTTCAATTAAATCTCCCGTTTTATCAGCAATATCATCGTTACTATTTTGCGGAGTGTTGTTGGGAGAGCTCTGAATTGGGGTCTCTCCAAAAAGAGCTTCCAATCTGTTTTCAACTGATTTATCGGACGCCACATTTGACGCATTCTCATTTGTATTAAATAGTTCAGAGAGTGGAGACGCAACTGCTGATTCCACAACATCATTTTCGTCATCTTTGCTCGACACAGATTGATTTAAAAGATCATCTAGCTGTTTTTCCACGCTTTTTGGACACGATATTTTTTCATTTGTCATATAATTCAGTTCTTTTTGTATGCATAACCACTCAGCGTAATTTGAATCTTCACAACTTGCCTTTCGATTTACTGGTACGTTGTTATTGAAATACTCCATCTGTTGATTATTTTGGGCTGATCGTGACGTTGATGTTGATGTCGTAGATGGTTGTGGATGCAGCGGAAGCTGCTGGTGCACTTCTGGGCCTTTACTTGAATTGTCACACTTTTTCAAAATGAAACTAGGCGTTATTTCACTTTCAATATCGTCAAAACTCTCGATTTCTTTTTTAATAATATCAGCATGTCGTTTACTTTCACTATATTCGTTTAATTGTTTCATGCTATCGGTCAAATTCGCTTTATTATCCACGTACTTTTGGGAATGTGATGTTGATAACGATGATGAGGACGTTGTCACCACTTTTTGGGGAAGGGGAAGTGGAGAGTATTTTTGGTAATCACTTGGTTCACTTTTGATATTTTCACTTTTTATTAGATTTTCATTGGAAACTATTTGAGGTTTGTAATTTGAAGTTTGTTGTTGTAGCTCTCTTTTGATAATGTTGTGCTCATCGTGAGGATGATGTTGTTGCACGAGTGAAGAAGGTGGTTGCAGATGCGGATTGTATGGTGCAGGAGGACAGGGGTTGTGATGATGATGTTTAATACTGTCTGCATACATTTGTTTGTTGTAATGCTGATTTAGCTCCATCTGAATTTGCATAATTTCTTCTTTGATGTCGGACACAAACATTCTATCCATCATCATAAGTTCAGAAGTGCGAACGTGGAGCTGTGAAAGGGAAATATTATTAGTTTATTTCAGCATCTGCACTATTCTTAATAGGTAGTTTGATTTAAATATTTAGGGATGTATTCAAAGTTTGATACTTAAATNAAATATATTAATTTTAAACTCGCGAATGTATAACACTTGTTATCACTTCAAAGGTTGAACGTCAACTGACATGGAAATTCAACTAAATTGAATAAATAAATAACCTCTTTTGTAATGTAAGAATGTAAGAAACTCACCATAGACTCCTTCATCAGCAAGTACTGGTATTTATTCAACATTGATTTGTATAGATCTGGGAATTTCTTGGCCGTAAACTCAAACTTTTCCTCTTGATATTTGTCTGTAGGACACTTTTCTTCATACATGCAATGGTAACGAATCAACCGCTTGACCGCATCTTCTTTACTCGAGAATGGAGCTGTTGTGTCTGGTTTTGTGCAACCTTCTTGGTCGACAGCGATTTGGCGCTCAAATCTGAAATAAATAAATTATTAAATAGTAAGTGTTTATGTGTGCATTTTAGAATTAGTTATTGAGATAAAAAATGAATATCACACTCACAAACAGGGGCGCGGAACCTTAATTTTGGGACTGTTTGGTGCTGGTGATGGTGCAGGGGGTGGCGTTTGTTGTACTGTAACAAAGGTGGGAGGTTCTGGTGCTGCCGTTACAATTAGCTGTGTGGCTGGCGTTGTGATGATTGGGTTTGTATACGTCACTGCATTTTCGGCTGTCGTGATGATTGTGATTGTGTGTGGAACGACGGGCAGTGCTGCTGACGACTGTTGTGGAAAATTTTTGGGAGGAATTAATTTTGATTGCGGTGGTGCCAAATGGGTATTATGTTGCTTAAGTGGTGGTAATGGCACTAGCGATGATGGAGCTGACGATGCTGGCACAATAACGTCAGGTTTTATCACTCGAGGAGAGTTTACTTGTGTTGGAGAAAGAACTGTTTGCAGATTTCCACCTCCGGAATACATGTTTGGGTTGATATTTACTGGCGTCGCTGGTATTGGAGAGATTATCGATTGATGCACCTTTGGTTCAGAGTGAATGGGGTTCATTAGCGGAACTGTAGTCACTGCAGGAGTATTTGTTGAAGCAACTGCTGCTGCTGCTGCCGCCGATGTTGCAAATGCGTGTCCAGCTGGAATAGTCGGAATTATTTTTCCGCTCGCCAAAATTTTTTGCTGTTCAATGAAGAGCCGTTGAAGCGCTGAATGGATTTCGGGATCCGACATTGCCTCAATATTTGTCAAAATTGGCAATGGTTTGTTGTGAACGGGGTTCGAAGGATCAAAATCAGCAGGAATTGTCAGTGTCGATAGCAGACTTTTATTTTGCAACTTAGCAGATAAGTGTTGGATTTGCATTTGGACATTTTTCAAATGTTGTTGCTTCTGTGGCGTCAATTGAATCGTTTGAACCCGAGGAACAGGCTGCTGGGGCGTTTGCATGGCAGGTGCACCTGAATTGACGCTGACCAATGGTGGAACTTGGTTCATTAGTGGCGCATGTGATTGCGTCGTTTGTGGAGCTTGTTGTCTATGTACGATATTTTTATTCATTTTATTATTAACAACAATATTTTGCTGGACAATTACATTATTACTATTACTATTATTAATATTGCACTGGGATGTGGCTGGCGAAATGCTTGATATTGGGATAAATTGATTACTTTTGTTTGTAGGAACAACTACAGAATTATTCATTGAAGTTTTTATCTGGAACGTGTTATTATTTGGATGATTCTGTTGAGTAATTTGTTGGTTCGACATTGGCGGCACTGTTTGCGCTACATTGATTATTTGTGGCTTATTTTCAACAGATACGTGGTTGTGGTCAACGATTGGGGTAACAGTCTGGACTATTGGTTTGATCAAATGATTCTTGTTCATTTTATCGTCTTGTAAAGCTTTAGTATTTTTTTTCGGCTTTCCACGCTTTGGTTTGTCTTCTTTTGCAATTTTAGCATCTTTAACGACTTGATTTATTGATTTTGATTGGCTTTTTATCTGATGCTGCTGCTGCATTTGCAACATTTGGTGCTGCTGCTGCTGTTGTTGTTGTTGCTGCTGCAGCTGATGTTGTTGTTGCATTTGTAGCTGATGTTGTTGGATTTTGTTTGGATCCGTCGTTTGTGTAACTTGGCCAATGTTGTTAAAATGGATTTGTCCTTGCAGAAGACATTGTGCTAATTGTTGAGCGTTAATTCCACTTGGGACAATCAATAGACGTTCCATTGGGCCCAGGGCGGCTGTTGTTAAGCCAGGATTTATTTGCGATATCTGATTTGTTAGCGTGTTCAATGAGAACAATTGTTGGTTAGGTCCAACTTTCGGTAGTTCAACAAATTTTGGGATGTTCGGATTGACAGCGACAGCACTCGGTATCTGTTGAATTTCTGGTTTACGCACATCTTTTAACGATTGTGGTTGTGGAGCGACAACTTGGGTTTGGGGGGGAGGCGATGTGATGATCTGACCTTGTTGGTTCGTTGAGAAGATTGGCATTTGATTGCTTTGAATAAATTGCTGTTGTTGTTGTGGCTGAGTCGTCACAATTACATTCTTGTTTTGAATTTGGCCGGTGACTGTCGCTATTTTTGGCTGATTGTGGACGCTTGTGATGATTGTTTGTTGTGGTTGTGTTTGTTGTTGTTGCTGTAGTTGTGATGCCTGTTGAGACTGCTGATGTTGAGATTGCGGCTGGATTTGAATTTGTTTTGATGGCTCATTTACCAAACTAACATTACCAAGAGCACCAGTAAGTATTGCTTGTAAAATCATTTGTGATTGAGCATCTTGTGGGGTGTTGATGTCGTGCTTTAATATCAATCGTCCATCCTCGGCTAAAGATAAACTCAACGAGCCTGATAATTGAGACAACACTTGTTGTGCTGTAGATTGTTGCTGTATTTGTGGCTGAGCTTGGATAAGATTCGTATTTTGGATGTTGATTTGATTTATTGGAGCCTGTTGGGTACCAATCAGGTTACCTAAAAAGAATAATTAATTAATCACGGATATAAAAATAACACTCGAGACAATTCTATTCTATTTATAATAATAATAATTATTATTATAGGTTTGATATTTCACGATTTAGGGCCCTTCTCCCCAGAGCATATCAAGTTAAGTCTACTTTTTCGCTAATATTGTCCGCTCTTAATATTTTATTCTACTGCTTGCTTACTGCTCTAGGAGTGCAGGAAGGTACTGGGTTTATCTATGAATAGGTATATGTAACCGCATTTATAGGGAAAAAGCCAAAGGGGTTATTTGAAAAAAATTAAGTGTTGGATTTTTGTTTTTATCTGGTAATGCCACAGATTTCAATTATAAAAGATATATTTGATTTGCATTTTGTATGTATCTGCATACATTATATATTTTGTATAATCTGAATCTGAAATTTATATAATTGAGTTTTGTTACATAGAACACTCCAATAGGTGGCGCTGACATAAAATACAACTTAAAGTTTTTCTTTGTCTGTCCTGTTTGTTTCTATCGTGATGAAACTTTCAATTTCTAAAGCTGCATTTATAATGGTTTTGCTGTTGCTATTGCTGATTTTGTTGAATTTATTAATTTCGGCAATTCACAATAAAAATTAATAAAACACCCATAGTTTTATTCGGAATTGATTGAAATTGCTTAAAACATAATTTTCAATAACAAAACATGATAATTTCATACTTTTTAACACAAAAACAAATTTTCACATCATTGCTACTTTTTCCACCAAAATTTCCAACACGTCAGAAATATTGCCGGTTTTTTGAAGCGGAAATGTCAAATAATATCGAAATCGAATCTTTTCGCGTTGAAACCTCGGTTTTAGTCAAAAGTACTGTATTTTTTTGACGTTACGCACTCTAAATTATAATGTATTAATGGTAAGTTTGAGCATTAATACTGCTCAAAACTGGAGAAATATGAATTTAAAATTTCGATGTGAAGACACCAAATGAAAAACAAGAACCAGCAATAGCAATAGCAAAATCAAAGTAAGTGCAGCCTAACAAATATTTTTAATAAAAGGCGATTAAAAAGCGATTTAAATTTTCAGTTTCTTCATTAACTTTTTAAAATTCACGGGTTTATTACATTTAACTACATTACCCTCTCCCTACGGAACGGGGTTATACTCTAGTTTCATGTATAGTAAGCAACTTAGCAACATAATCAAAGATAAGCAAAATTTTAACAATATAGAACAGTTTAAAATAAATTAACATGTAAACAATGACACAAAGATAAATAATATTATTAAAATGGTTGGAAATTTTAAAAGCCGAAATCCTGAGAGGAAGTTATTCTAAGGGAGTTCTCATGACTCTTCGTGCGAAAATGGGTCATTAAAAGGTTTGCAGTTCCCAAAAAGATCCTTGAACGAAGAATTTATTTATGTAGCTTGGAGACATACGAGCAGCGTCTTAGAGACATAATAAAAGAACCAATACTTAGAATTCTATTCTAATAAAAAATTTGACGGATTAATATTTTTACCATATTTATCAGGCGATTTGCTACTAATAATGATGGCTTTATGACTAGCAGTAGACCCCCCTCCCACTGTACGATATGAAGAAACTAAATCGAAAACTAAAACCAGCAATATCGATAGAAAATTCAATATGCTTGCAGCAGACTCAACGAGGGAGTGTAATTGATGTCGTAAATAACCGACTGATTGCGGATGTTTGGTAGCAGATAGGGTAATCGTAGTATCATTTCTAGCGGCAAAATTGTTCCCTCCATAACCAATTTAACAGGGAACGCGGTTAAATTTCTATGCCGGTGTAGAGATGCAGAGAGACTAACGAACGCTTTTAAGAAAGGGTACAAAAAGTAGGCAAAGATGTGGAGAACCCGAGGGGTAAATATATTACAAACCGTCTTGTTCAGTACCTAAAAACCGTGCAAATCCGTGCGAGACCGTTTCAACAGTTTTTCCGTAAGAAAACCGTCTTACTCTGTCACTAACAGTTCATTGCCGTTTCCTGCCGTTCATGCAGTTTTTACCGTTTTCTAGAAATTCTTTATAAATTTTATATCAGGATTAAGGTGCCTTCACATTTAACTTTGTTAAACCGTTTTGAACCGTTTCGAAACCGTTTCGTCTTTTGGGGCAACACTTCGAGCTCATACTGGTTATCTTACTTACTTACTTAAGGCCTAT
>JXPH01046077.1:0-12851 GCA_001014845.1 Mochlonyx cinctipes | reverse complement strand
CCAATCAAAAAAAATACAAAAATTAAAATTGTATTGTTTAATTAACGGATTTCATTTTTTTTTAATGCAGACCATATAATTTGTTTGCTTTAGATTGAAGTTAAGTAGGAAAGTACTTGAAAGAATTAAAAATAAGATATCGATAACTTATATATCATTCTTGCACACTCATCAATTTCCTGTAAGTTTTATCTTCGTTTTTTTTAATTTCATAATCATAATGGAGAAATCATTGAAATAAATTACTTTGTTTTAGTTTCGCTTTCAAATTGGCTGTAGAAGGGAATGAATTGGATAAGTTATGGTGGCTCCTATAGTTTTGCAATTAAACAAAAAAAACACTTTTAAATGTTGAAATCGAGAATATTTTTTTAGGTCATGAAATGAGAATGGAGAGGCAAGTGAATGATAGTTATTCAAAATCGATTTGTTTGCTTTTTTATTATACTGGAAAAATGGTCTGAGAATAACTTTTAACATAATATTCTACCCGAAAAATTTAAAATTTATAAGTTTTTTTTGTGATTTTTGAATTTAAGCTGATTTTGTTTCCATTTCAGGAGATAATCATTCCATCAGTTAGGAGATGATAATGGATTCTGCACAGAAAAAAAACAAATTTAGAACTGCTTTTATTTTGTAGGAAATTTCATCTTACTTAAGTATAAATTATTTAAAATTTTACTATCAAAAAGTAATTTCAATTTGTGAAAGGACTTTTACGAAGAGTAAAAAATACTTTTAAATGTTGCAACCGTGTTTTATGTTTGTATAAAAACTTTTTAAATACGCAATATTTTTGAGACCCTCTTGTCTTTTTAGTATAAATACCTAATTTAAGCCACAAATAACACATTTAACTTTGATTTTTAACAAAATTAATGAGATAAGTTGATGATGTTATTTTTATTGCTATTAAAATTATTTTGTAACTAGAAAAAATTCCTAAAGGGCACATTTTGGCAATTTGTTTATAGAGTAATTAGCCCGGCAAAAAATCCAACCAAAGAAAGTTGAAAATTTGCACAGTCAAGATTTTAATTGTCTTATTTTTTTAAAGGTAGTTCAAATCCCCATCTTTGTCCTGAGGTTTTTTATGTTTTTGACGTCATCGTTAATTACTCTGTTATGGCTACAGAATTGGGGGTCAAAATGGTAAATTTTGGAAACTCCAAAACGCCTAATCCGGAAGAGTTTACTATGGATGTCAGCAACTCCCCTAATTTTTTTGTAAATTTTTATTTTGGCGTTTGGCGAATTTTTTTTTGAAAAAATCATGTTTTTGAGGTCTACAATGGACCGATTTTTGTAAAAACTTTTTCTTTCGCATTTTTTTATGTTATAGGGGTCAAGCAAAATTTAAAAAACATAGTTGAACCAGGTCCGATGAACTTAAAGGTCAATTCGCGATTACCAAACATTAAAATAAAAATTTGGAAAAAATCAGGGGAGTTACTGACATCTATTGGAAACTTTTCCGCACTTGGCGTTTTGGAAAAGAGTGTTTGGAATTTCACCTTGCAAAAACGGCTTAGCCTACTGTAGAATAATACTCCTACTGGATAGTTGTTGTGTAACTAAAATGTGGGACGGAAAATTACCTACATTAAGTGGCAGGTTTACACTTTTATATTTTTTCTGCGTCAAATAAGAGTGCTATTCAACCAGCATTATGGCATTCCATATACGCTTCTTGTTTACTATAGTAAGGATTTTCAAATTTTCTATACACAACCTCGTTATCCCGTGTTATTTAAGAATTGATGTTAAATGAAGAAGCTCATTTCAAAGTGCTTATTTTTTAACCTCGTGTCTGAAAACTAGTTTAGAAGTGTAGTTTAAGCTTTAATTCTCAACCGATTTGGCTGAAACTTTGTTTTATTTCTATTCTCAACAAAAGTAAGGTCCAGTTCCTTTATGGGCCAAATTGGGACNAATCTTTTGCATAGTATCCAAGAACAGTTCCTAAAAAAGTTTGATCTTGGGACATCCAGATCTGAGGGCTCCTGGGTACCGTGAACTTCCAGAATTCTTGATTTCTAGTGAATGGAATGAGCTCAATTTTGAAGTATTAGCTTTCGGTATGTTTCCAGGAACAGCTTTTGAAATAATCTGAACCTGGGACATTGGGATCTGACGGCTCCTATTTACTAAGAACTTAAGAATTCTTGACTTCTTGATCGGAATGAGCACAAGTATGGAATATGTATAAGCTTTTGGTAAGTGTCCAAAAATATTTTCGATTCTAAACTTAAGATGAACGGGTGATATTCTATTCTGTTCCTGGTGCTTTCAATTACCAGACTTTCTTGAATAATTCGATAATTACTTTTTCGATCCTGTTCAAAATTTGCTCACACTTCATCTTCCTATCAAGTTTTTATGCCAAAAATTCTTAAAATATTTTTGTTAACGATTATTGTGTATAAGCAAAAAAATTGGGCAGTTTGATGTTTCACAAACTTGATCTACATTTTAGAAATTTTACCCTGTCGATACACAAGTCGGTTCACGTTTCTAGTTAAACTTAGTCCAAATGATTAAGATGGCGTTCGTGAGTAGGATGTATTTATATATTTAAGTATTTGGTTATATCCATTTATGCCCCAATATAAACGCAACCGACTTCCTACATTTGAAAATTTTGGCAGCAAAGATTTTCATTGCATTATTTTTTGAAGGGTCGTTCAAATCGCCATCTTTGTCCGGGGCTATTGACGTTTTCGACGTCATCGATAATTACTCTATTCCATATTAGAACGTTGTAAAAAACTATGTTGTGTAAATAAAGTATCGAAATTTTCCATAGGAGTACGTAGCCGAGCCGAGTATTTTCAAATTCAAACTTTATACAGGGCAACATAGGAATCTTGATTTCGAGGCTCAAAAAAAGTAATAAGGAAATTTTATTTTTTTATTATGATCACGCAATCACATGTGTTTTTTTCTTTGCAAATTTTTCTGAGAAACCATTTTTGTCGATTCGGCGCATCCCGTAGATTATTTTGTAATTTGTAAAATTAATCAATTCTACATTTTATTGGATAGAAACAATAATTATTAAGGGTTTCAGTTCATAAAATATGCAAAATCTTAATATTTTAGAATTGAACATATTTCGAAATAAAAATACTCCGAAATAAAAACAAATATTATTTGTCACTTAATTTTTAGTTCGAAAAACTACCCCATTTCCATTTCCGAAAAGTGAACAACATGTAAAATGCAATATTTTACTATGAAAATTTGTGACTTTATCAGCTGTTCAAAATTCAGCTTATTTTAGAAGTTTTACAGTATTTTTAGCTTTTTTTACTTTATATCCTACACATAATTTGTACAACAAATACTTTCGGACTGAATATCGGATAATTTTGATCCAAAATTGGAATGGAGTCTTTTCTAGACAAAAGTAAGGAGAAGTTCATTAATGAGCCAAATCATTTGCAGATCTGAGGGCTCGGTCCACACAAATCCACAATTTTTTCAGAAATCCCAACATCTAATGATCGGACTTAGCTCAAATTTGGATGTAAGCTTCTAGAAAGCACTCAAGAACAGTTCCTAAAAAAAATAATTCTAGGACCGCGGGAGCTAGTCACTCCTATGCTAGAGAAATTTTTAAGAATATTGTGTTTCAATGATTGAAATTAGCATAAATTTGGAATAAATGCTTCTGTAAAGTTCATAGAAACGGTTTGTAACAAAATTTGATCCTGAAACCTAGGGATCTGGGAGCTGATATGCATTAGGAATTCCAGGAATCTAGGGTTCTGATGATTGGAATGAGCTCAAATTTGGAATACAAGCTTCTGGTAAGTTCCCAATAATAGTTCCTAAAAATTTAATCACAGCATCTCGAGGTCTAGCTACTCTTTTGCACCATGGATATTCCAGGAATCTTGGGTTTTTATGATGGAAAGAAAAATTTGGAGCATAAACTTTTGATAAGTACCCAAAAACAGTTTCCAAATGCTAAATTCTATCTAATACCATCCGTTCCTTGTGCATCCAAATTCCGTTTTTTTAATAACTCTGAAGATCTTCAAAATTTAAATATAATATTTGTTCAATTTCAAATCGAGCTTCCAAGATAAAAGTTCTAGATATAAAGGCGAAAAACTAGTATCTTCTTTGTGGTTTCCTACGTTTTATTAAATGTGAAGTTAAGATCCCACTGTAAGCCCCCAAATTACCAGCATAAACTTAACCTATGTAAGAATCAAATTTTAGCATCCCAAGCCTCTCCCATGATCTAAATGGTACAGATGATGATAATATGTGAATGAAACTCTGATCGTAAAAACCATCCCGTTCCCGTGTTGTGTTCAATTACAGTAATTATTTTAAAAAATCAACAAATTTCCAAGCTAAAAGTAAATATGAAAAACACAAAATCAGCTGAAATTATGTATGTGCAACTAAAAAGTGCACCTTTGCGTTCCATATTATTACGAAATTCCTGTTTTGAAATTGCAATAAAACTGACACAACGCAAACTCCAAAAATATTTTGTTTTTAAACAAAATATTTAGTGTTTACCTTACCCACAAAAAATATTTTTGCACAAAACTGAATCATATTTTGATACATAAACAGAAAAAAAGCAAATTGGATTTGTGCTACAATTGCTTCTTTTTGTGGTTTCAACATAAAAAAATTGAGTTCGTTCGCTTGTATTTTTTTTAAGCTAATAAACTCAAGGGCTCCATTCAATTTGGTGGGCGGTCGAGATTGAGAAAACCTTCGGCACGTCTTTTTGCTTTATGAAAGATAGCAAAAAAGATATAAAGTAGATTAAAATTACGTTCTTCATTCAACTCGCTACCCACAGAAGAAATTACTCGAAGCTTATTTCCACAACTCTAAGTACGTACTATGCGAAAAAGTGAATAATGTTTTACAGCATAATTTATTAAGTTCTTAGCATCGCGTTGAAAGGATTACAAGAATAAAAAGAACAAATAAACAAAACTATCATATTCTTATAATCTAGACTTGAAAAATGGTTTATTTTATGGCTCTAGAGTCATTCACATGTTAAGACTCTGAAATTTATTATAATTAAGACACACAAGAAAGATTTCCTCCTCTCCGGAATCAAAGAAGAAAAAATAAAATAAAATTTGAAAAATTTCTCGAGACGAGAATTGATAAAATGACTTAATTGAATAAAAATCTTCAATTTTTATTCAAAAAATCAAGAAAAAATTATCTTAACTTAATTTTGGATGCTTCTCTTTTTTTCTTCTTCTTCACCTTCATCTCCGTTGGATGATGATCTTCGTTGTTTAAATTATACTGTGGAATGGGAAGAATAACAATAATAAAGGTATCTTTAACTTGTTTTTTTTGTTTTTCTCTTATAATTTTTCGAGCTTGATTTTGACGACTTTTACATGTTGACGAAGGGATCTTTTCATCTTTTATTCTAACCTAACCAAATGAAAAATAAAATCAAAAAGGCAGAAATAAATTTATTTTTCAACACACTGAACTGGAGATATGCGTGACTTCTATGAAATCGAAGAAACATAATTTTATTAAAGTTGTCGACCTTAATTGCTCCATTTAATCTCCGTACGACTTAAAGTTTCAAAACAATCTAAATTGAGGCATTAAAAATAATTTCCGAGACACCGAAAAAAATGTAATAAAATAAACTAATGTTTTGGAGATTATTTTTAAGTAAACAACATAATCCACTATTACCTATCTTAAAAATATATTTAAAAAATAGTTTTTTTATCCCACTTTAAAAAAAATTTTTAATGGGAACCAATATTACAGCAGGAATTGATACACATTTTAATATCAAAAAGTTAGTTTTATATCGTAAACTTTATGATAAGAATGCCGCAGCAGGATTTTTTTGTCTCCGAAGTTTTATTTTATTTCTTTCAAAAATATTACTAATAATAATCAAGAACAATATTTTTTATATATTTATGGATTTAGGGAAAGAAATTTACGTAACTACTTTATATTGAGAGAGATTAAACGGAAAATGGTGCAAATTTATATTTTGTAACTCGATTGATTTTCATTTCGTGCCTTACTAAAATTTCAGTGGCGCCTAACTAACGAAACCAAATGATTCTTATATTTACATTTATTTAGAATAACCGGGTGAAAACCACAGACATTGGGTTAATGGTTAAATTTCGCATTTTAACTCATTCACTGTATGTTATTTTACCATTTTGCCGTTAAAAAACTTGTTTAATTTTTAATCATCTACTTCGGCGCCCAACAAAAAAAGTTGTTTACTAAGGCGCCCAACGAAAAATAATAACTCTGATTTAATTGCACACAGTTTATTTAGTTTTAGTTGAAATCCAAGTAATTTAACATTTTCTACTTCTAAAAAATACTGGTTTACAGAAAAAGCATATATTCGATTAAGTTTGTTTATATAAGTGCACAGCAGAAAAATTCACATGTCACAAAAAATATATTTGAACTTTTGTTTAATATTCACACTAAATTAAAATTGATTATGTTTTTACAAAATCACAATGACGCCCTTCAACAATAAAAATATTTTATTCCGAGTTACTTTTCACTTCGCAGAGTTTTCAAATTAAAATTAAATAATCAACTGTCAAATTACAGCACAACAATTTCTAATTTATTTTAATTTCTAAACCTTTGAAAGTTCATTTGATAACTTTTAAATTATATCATGAAAGAAATATCCTTTTCCCACACCTAGAAAATATGAATATTTTCAATATAAAACTTTGTCAGCAAGATGATATTATTTAGATAACTGTCGCCTTGATATTATTACGAGAAAAAATAATGTACATAAATCTGCCATCAAAAAGTTTGAATTGGAAAAGTTAAATTTTAAAATTTTTATTTGAAAAGAAAATCAATTTCTACTTGTTAAAAGATGGACACGGAAGATTTAAATCTTTGAAAATTTATGTTTTATCTACACCAGCATAGCTTAGTTTTAATGTTATGTATAAACGTAAAAGAGAGTGAATTTATTGAAGAGAGTGAGTTAGTTTTTCAGATGCCGGTAATCTAGATGGATCTATCACCTTTAAGTTCTTTTTCAACTTCCAGCCAAATGTTATGTTAAAACTTGTTGATTTCTTTCCGAGACCGCAACGTCATTTGTACATTGTGAAGGATTGTCCATTAAAATTCTGACAGCAATGAATATACATTTGTCTATCATTATTTATTTTGAAATGGAATGAAGTCACAGTCAGTCCTCATCATCGTCATCGTCATCATCAGTATGTTGAATATTCATTCGCATATTTTATATTTTTTTTATTTTTAATTTCCGCTTGACAAAATAAAAAAATATTTTTATCTTTTTTTGTCGTAATTATTTTTATTTATTTTAGCATGAAAATTTGACTCTAGGCGTGTTTTTACGATCACTCTAATAATAAAAATATTTTACGAAAAAAACTTACGTTTTTATTTAAATAATTTATCCAGAATTTATCCGATTTAAAAACAAAAAATCACTAATTTTAATCCACAATATTCACTCAGCTTTTTATTTCTTCCTATTTTTTTTAAATTAAATATTTTTTAAAAATAAATGAAAATCTCACAATAAATCACTATCACTAAAACATTTTCATCCACTTTTCTCAATTTTTCATCTTGATATTTTTTCTTATTTTGGTTTAAAAATCTTTAAACTTCAATTTATCATCAATACAATTTTTTAAACAAACAAAACAATAAAATAAATTATCATTTTTTGATCTCATAACACCATAATTCCCAATAAAAAATCACAAAACAAATAAATAAATAAATTTTCCGATATTGTTTCGCCCGATACAGAATTTATCCAAAAAAATAAAATCGTCTTGAAAATTTTTTCACACTTGATAGTAAAAAAATAAAAAAAATGTTATAAAATCGAGACTACGAACGAGTAACGTCTAATCCAGCCGACGTTTCGTAACACACTGAAATGGGTGAAAATTTCATAAATGCATTTGCCGATGTTCAACTTAATATTATGCTCTATGCTTTTATTCCACATTTCGTTTGAGTCGTCTATCTAGAAAAGGCACAAACACATTTAAACAAAATTGCTGTAGAAACACAAAATGTGAATGTATTTGAAGAGAGTTTCTCTCTTCAAGACATAATTTTGGGAGAGTAAAAGAGATCGTTACAGAATTATGATGAGACTCATGAGAGCGACGGTTTTGATGGTCGGGAACGGTAAAATTAAATATTTTTGCATATTTAAATGTTTAAAATATATTTTTTTTAAATTATTGAGGAACCATAAAATTTTACGATATTCCATTCCCAAAACCATAGCACGACACCATCATTTATTTTGTATTGTGATTGATTTTCATTATAAGTCCATCATTCACGAAAACGTTATTTATGGCGCGCGTTTTAATTCTAATTAGTTTTACTTTATACTTTTTGTTCAATTTAGAATCGTGAAGCATAAGGTCTGTTTTATTTTCATTTATAGTTTTGGTTAAAGAAAGAGTACCTAACATTTTCTTTTTTGAATGAGATTATTTTTATTGCTATTTGTAATCGAATAACATAAACCCTCGAATTAGGGGACAACAAACAGAATAAACATCTAAACAAAATAAATAGTGTCATATCCCTGGAAAGACAGGAACATTTCTTCGTTCTAAACACGATTTAGACATGAATATTTCATATTTGAATCAAAGCATGGATGGGTGGTGTATAAATTTTTGCTTGATTTCTATGGAACCCGCCAGTTCCCGTGAACCGAATTAGCAAATTTTCAATCTGGGACGAGCTTGTAAACCACACGCAAAAAATGCAAAGCAAAGTTTTATCGAAATCGGTTGCGGAAATGAGTTGTTCTTTGAATGCATGAAAAAAGTAACATTGTAACATCTTAATATAGTATCAAAGTAACACTCTTAAATTTTGATTAATGGATTTCATTGAATTTTTCCAACATCGTGATTTTGGGAAAATCCAATAAATTTCATAAGAACTTTGAATGAATTGTCATTTTCGTTACAATTCCTATCAACTTCATTACATTTCCAATAAATTTAATTTTTTATTATTAGTTTTGTGTTATGAATTTTTGGGATTGGTCACGAACTGATTTAAGAGTGAATGTAACACACAGAAAATTAATATATCCCATTGAAGGTACGAAAAACGTAGGAGGCTAGAATATGTGTTATGTAGCTTTTCNTTTTTGAATTGTTAATAATAAATATAATAAGGCCTATAGTACCCTATTGGGACCTGGTGAGACAAGTTTCTAGGTATTAGCTTATAGTGGATTCCGAACCACCACAACTTTAATGGTTATGCTAATGAGTTACCAGCTCATTAAGCCCATCAATTAATGTTCAGTTTTTATTGCAAGGAAACTGACTAACCTGACATTCACTCATATACCACAACCACAATCATAGGTTATATAGTTGTAGATGGTAGTAGGTGTATGCATATTTCACAGACTGCCTGTTCTGTGTTATTTATCACAAACTGAAAATCAAAAATCTAATTTAATAGAACACAGCAGTTTCTACCGGGAATCGAATACAGAACCTAGTGGATGTGAGGCTAGCGTGCTAACCACTCAACCACCCGGTTGTCAAGCTTTTCATCACTATTTCATGTATATTTTCGGATAGGAACTGGACTTAGACTCAAACAAAGATGATAAGTGCGAATTTTTAACAAAGAAACTGTTCTTGGGCACTTGCCGTAAGCTTATATTCAAAACTTGAGCTCATTCCGATCACTAGAACAAGAGAATTTTGGAACTAGCCGGTACCTGGGAGCCTTCACATTCTAATGTCCCAGGCCCAAACTTTTAGGAACTGTTCTTGGATGCTTATCAAAAGCTGATATTCCCAATTTGTGGTCATTCCGATCACTAGAACTCAAGAATTCTGCAAGTTCCTGGTACCAGGAGCTTTTAGATCCCAATGTGCCAAGACCAAGCTATTTTAGGAATTGTTCTTGGATACTTACCAAAAGCTTATATTTTAATTTCAGCTCATTCCGATCAGTAGAACTCAAGAATTCTGGAAACTCCTGTTACCAAGGACCCTTCAGATTTCAATGTCCTAGGGTAAAATTTTTAAAGAACTGTTCTAGATCACTTACCAAAAGCTAATATAAATTCCAAATTTGAGCTCATTCCGATTATTAGAACTCAAAATTTCTGGAAAATTCTGTTAATTTTGTGTGGGGGACCCCAATCCCGTGGTCCGATTTGGCCCATCTACGAAATTGGCCTTATTTTTGACCAAAAAAAAGCATCCCTACCAAATTTCATCAAAATCGGTGGAAATTGACGTGAGTTATCGCCCTGAGCCACATACATACGTACATACAGACACACATTTTTACGATTTAAAGATTTTAAAAAAGATCATATATTCAAATTTTGAAGAGGATCGGAAAAGAATTTACAGAGCTATCCAAGAAATTCTGGTAATTGGAAGCACCAATAGATTCAGCATATTAGAAAGTGTTCTTTGGAGTTAATCAAAAGCTTATATTCCAAATTTGAACTCATTCCGATCACTAGAACTCTAGAATCCTGGAAGCTCCTACTAAACAAGAGCCCCAGATCCCCATATGCCAGGATCAAACTTTTTTAGGGCCTGTTCTTGAATACTTGTCTCAAGATTATGTCCCATATTTGAGCTCAATTTGATCAGTAGAACTCGAGGTTGATGCCAAAAAGCTCCCATATCCCACGGCTCGATTTGGCCCATTAATGAAGTGTAACATAGCAATATAATAAAATAGTAACTTATCAATAACATAGTAACATATAGACCTTACACTAATGGGAAATCAACAGTTTTACTTGTCATCCACTAATTCTACCAGAGATATTGGGAAAATTTATTCCACATTATACCTTTTTTACCGACACAATTTGAAGTATGCCTTGTAGGCCCTTTAACTAGGGCTACGCTAAAAATTAGGGTTTGTTCCTTCAGAGAAGTTATCGTTTGCAGTGACTTCAAATATAAAATAGCCAAATAGCCGATTTCTAAGATGTTTCCATCGATTTCGTACATGAAATGTACGTTCTTCGTGTATAGGCCTAATGTATTGTTGGCCTAACTTAATGTTTCCCAAACGTACAGTGTTGGCGTAATGACCGTTAGGGCCTAATGTACGTTGGCCAAATTGTCGAATCCGGATTATCACAGAAACATGTCTTAGTATGTATGGATGAATGTTTGAAAGCAGCATAAAACATGCTAAGAGCATGTTCAGGTTTTTAGGTAATTTCAATACATTTCTTCTATTTTAAGTAAGAGAACGATGAAGTATGAAAATAAATATTGTCTACATTTTACTAGGTAGAGTCATGTCTTCTTCTTTTTCGGTTACTGATAGTTTTGAGTATTAAAGGCAGTCAATAAACTTATTCTTTTTGTGGTTGTTTTTATATAAGTTCTATGTTGTTGTTCAAATTAAAGTTTTGAATCTAAATTGTATTTCTAGACACAACATATGCAATACAATATAATTTTATAAGACAATTTATTTTGTAAAAAAGCCATCAAATAGTTTCTGTTGTGGTTTGGCTATTACAGCTCAGCTCTGAGTTTTGATTTATGATATTTACCTAAGCATTTCAATTATAAATAATGAAACAAGAAAACCAAATAGGTTTTTAGTTAAGATTGCAAAATTACTTTTTGATATTAATGTTGGGAAAAATTGAAAATGGGCAGCCAACTATCGTTCCAAAAAGGCGTCAAAGGTGAGTTATACCCTTCTGGCAGTCCTCTAACATCTCATTAATGTACCTGTGGTGCACATCTGGCCAAAATTTCAAGCGATAGCTTTTTTCTACTTAACATCTGGTATATCTATAACAAGAAGCTTAGGTTTTGAGTAAAATTTGAAAATTTTTGGTTCCACGCGGTAAAGTTACTCCATGTGGTCAGAAACACAAAACGTAGGAAACCACAAAGTGGATTATGTAGCTTTTCATCATATTTATTCTATACCATGTGATAGAAACTAGATTTAGACTTCAACAAAGATGATATGTGCAAATTTTGAAGAGGATCGGAAAAGTATTTACAGAGTTATCCAAGAAAGTCTTGTAATTGGAAGGAATAAGAATGGATGATATTGTCCCAAATTAAGCATAGGAACTATTCTTAAATACTTACCAAAAGCTTATATTCCAAATTTGAGCTTATTCCGATCACGGTAACCCAAGAACTCTCAAAGTTTCTGGTACTTAGGAGTCCCCAGATCCCGATGTCCCAGGGTCAAACTGTTTTAGGAACTATTCTGAGATACTTAGCAAAAGCTTATATTCTCGATTTGAGCTCATTTCGATCACTATAACTCGAGAATTCTGGAAGTTTCTGGTACACAGGAGCCTCCAGATCCCGATGCCCTGGGGTCAAACTTTTATAGGAACTGTACTTGGGCACTTACCACGAGATTATGTTCCAAATTTGAGCTCATTTCGTTCATTAGAACTCAANGGCCCCCAGACCCCGTGGCTCGATTTGACCCATTAACAAATGNCCAAAATTTAAAAAAATTTGATTATGGAATATCCGTTTTATAGTGATTTGATCGATAAAATTACCAACATTCGTATAGGACTCTACAGAAACCTTCGTACGATTAGGCAAAAAGCAGGGCAGAGTTCTGTAAAATTCCGGTGAGTAAATATTGGGCCCCCACTCATGTAGTACAATTTGGCTCATTAATGAACTCGTCCTTACTTTTAATGAGAAAAGCCTTCATACAAAATTTCAGCCAAATCGGTTGAGAATTACGCGAGTTATCGAAGATACAAACACACGATGACGACAACAGACACACACAGACTTTTAATT
>JXPH01046075.1:0-11202 GCA_001014845.1 Mochlonyx cinctipes | reverse complement strand
TCGGATTTACGCGTTTCAGACCATTTGGAACAACTTTTGTGAGGACAGAAAGAATTCCATTTTTTTTTATTTCTCCGAGGATATTATAACCTTTTCATCTATGTATTGAATGATATTAAGAAAATTTTCTTTGATTGGCTCAAGTGTCATATAAAAATAATGACTTAAAATCTGGACACTTTGGATCCCTTGACATTTTGCCCCGTTGGATGCGGGTTTTCTTTCAAAATTAATTAAATTTTTCAGCAATCTGCTCTACGTCTAATTAGCAAGAGGTTCTGTAATTTCACCATAAAATCATTAAATTAAAATAAGTGTACCGAAAAATCTCTTGTAAGAAATAAAAATAGCTGGGGTTCGTGTCTTATTTGTTGAAGTCTTTTGTTCCTATCAATCAAAAACCGGATTATGTACATTGACCAATTTTCGCATTAAAAATACAAGAAGCATAGTTAGTTAGATTATTTATTATGTAGTAAATTAATTTATCAATTAAATTTCAATTTAATTATGAGCTGTTTTTTAAATTCAATCCACTATTTACAAGCTACAGTAATGTGTTAAAATACTGATAATATAAATAAATTTTAAAGTGCAAAAAGCTGTTGTTTTTTTTCAGATTAATTTCACAATTCAATTCACTCCGCTGAATGAAAAATATTTGAATAAATAAGTAAAATCGATTAAAAATAACTTTCTATCGCGCTTTTTGAATTGTGAAATTTATAAGAAAATTAAAGCATAAATTAAAACATGAATTATGTGTGCATCGGGTATTTTTTCCTTTAATTTTAATCTATCGTCTTCCAAGATAATTTTTTTTGTAAATTCCTTTTTTTTTAATGAAAAACTATAAGTATGGGACTACGTATGGGTAATGGAGAATTTTAAACTATTTTTTAAATTTTTGTTGGGTTGGGGAACTATTTTTTAAACTATTTATTTGAAGACATTTTTTATGAAATTTGAATTTTTCTATGACCTTTCTCTTGTTTACTATAATTATTTCTTTGTTAATTTTAAGTTTTTTTGTGATGCTAATTTATTTCTTTTAAAATAAACGAAGAAAACATTCGAATTAAAAATGTCTTAAAAATGAAAACAATGAGAAAGAAATACGAAGATAATTTTTGCATGTTTTTTTAACCAGATTTTATAACGAATATTTCATAATATTAAAATTGTTATACAGAAGAGAAATAATAATGTTATGCTGTTTTTGCACAACATTATAATTTTTATGACAAATGGTAATTTTATTCATAATTTTCCGAGGAATTTAATTCAATTATGCAAATACACATTGTTTGTTGTTTAGATTTGCTAGAATATATACCTGTTTTGTGGTTTACTTTCGGAATTATTTTAAATTGTCTGGCAATTAGTCCATTTTTGTAATAGAAATTTAATTTATTATTTGTTCCAGATGCTGTAGAGGGAACAAAATATTGTGTTTGTGCAACTTACCATATTATTTAATTTCGATGTTTAACTAACGCACAATATACAATTTTAATTGCTGACAGCGACCGCCTGATGATAGTTCGATAGTATTAGTAAAACACCTGACAGACATGCCAAAGTTATTAGGGCGCCTGGGGTTAGTTTGATTTTTTTTTTTCAAAAACCAACCGCAGTCGTCATCTAACAACCTGGGCATGACTACTATAGGGTCAGATTTTTTTAGAACCGATATGCCAACAACTAGGCCCTCCCCTAAAATCTTTAAATATTACCCGATTTTCTCAATCCAGGGCTTAAAACTCTCAGGACGTGAAGACTCTTCCAACGATATCCTTGTTGTGAAGCCTGGCATGACTTGATGGATTTTGAACTTTTTGGAAAACCACCTTATGCACGGCCTTGGCCAACAAAGTAGTACTACCATCTGACGGTCACTGTCTGCTATTAAAATGGGACCCAAACATGGCCTTAGCAAATACTGCGCAACCCACCGAACGTAGTCTTAGTATAATGAAATATTATACTCTTTAATCTCTACCGAATGGCACCTCTAGCAAACGGTGCGTTCTCAAGACACTTCTTGTTCAAGGCCACTTGGTCTATAAAAGTTGTTTCAATTTCGAGGTTATCTTCTTAAGAAGACTTCATTATAAAAATCTACGGCAATACAAAAAACGCAAAAATAATTAATAAGTGTAGGTATTTTTAGATCTCAAATATTAGAAAATCATAATGCTACAATTGTTCAGTGCATAAAAGCTGTCAATTGTTTGCGGGTGGGCCCTAAATAAAGATAGTAAAATAAGGTTTGGAACCAATAACACTATTCAACAGAGTTTCTGTTCAGGAGAATTTGTGCGTTGGTAGATTTTGAACTTCCCATTTTGTCTAATTTCCACATTTTCAAATGTTTCTAACTTTTGAATGAATAATCATCAGATTGAACATCTCAATATCGGGTTTTGTATGATAATATTAGCCCTATTCATTGTGATGTATAGATTATCCTACATTATCTATTGATATGGGAAAAGTGATTTTCCCGGACTGATGTCAGATTATGAACCCACTTAAGGGAAGAACGTCTCTCACACAAAATTCATTAAAATCTGAAATTCAAGCGTTGCGAAGACAATTTTCAAGAAAATTTTATAATGGAAAAATAAAATAATGGGCAGATGATGCACTATTTTTGGCACATACACAAAATTCAACAAACTTTTTTAGGATCAAAAAAGGGAATCGGCAGCAGCTCTATATCTTTAAATGTGCTCTAAATTTGAATATTCACTTTTAATTTTTAGTACATTCAGTTTTGAAGTTAGTTAATTATCTGTGTAGCTATTTTAACAGATTTTTCAATTTAGTGTGTATCAGGAGTGGGTAATCATCATTATCATAAATATTAACTTCAGATCCTTATTCTGTATAAAACTTCCTTTCGTTCCATTGAAATGGCCCAAATGACAAAATGTCATGGTACTCAAAATCTGATGTACTCTTTTTGGGTTCAAAGTAGCCAAAATTTCGGTAAAGTCTTCCTACTTTATTTGGGGTTCAGTCGAACATCTTTTTAAAGTTCGTTAAACTCTAGAAAAAGATCAAATCTCTTTTTGGCTAATTTGTTCTCTTATTTAGAGGATTCAACAACTCTAATCGGGGGTTCCACCGTTGAACTTTTTTAGGAGTCAACGAACACTTTTTTAGAGTTCCCTAGATTTTCAGTACCTTCTTGTGTGATGCTCGCTTTATTTCTTTATTTCAGGGCCGACACTTACGTTCACTTGTTTTGAAACGCTTTTGCGTCGACAAATCAATTTTGACGTATAAAAAGATAAGATTTATGGGTGTTGTTAAATGAAATTACTTTTCCTCCACTGATGCTCTTCAACAAGCAACATCATTAAAGTCTGCATTCAAATATAATATTATGTATGACTAAACACAAGATAAGGATCCTCTCACTTCTATGCATTAGAAAATTTAAAAAACTAAAGTATAAATAAATTAAGATACCTACTTCCATTAATACTGAAAGAAAAGCAAAAGGCTTGGGTGTTCAACCCATTATAGTTTATATCTTATTTTACTCACTTGAAAAATAATATCAAAACTATACAAATAATTATGCTGAATTGAATTAAATTGAATAATACATAGTATTTTTTTTGATAATGTTGCATAAATTGTTCTAATGATGATATGATAATTTTCTTGCAACAACAAAAAAATTAAGAATTTAGCATTGAAATATTACCACATTATTTATCAAATTGTATATTCATAAAATCACCTAATTCACAAGAATTCATAATTTATGTAATTAAAAACTAGGTGCCTTACTACACAATATATTCTCATTCACATACATTGTCAATTATTTTGAGGGAAAAAATTGTATTTTGTAATTTTTGATAGTCTAAGTGAATGACATGATTTATTACATTTAACCTTCAAAAAAAGTAAATTAATTATTCTATGAAATATGTATAATGTAAAATAAAGTGGATTTGTGCGATTTTTGTATAAATATAGAAAAATATTGTCAACATATCAATATTTTATAAGTTAATTAAAAAAGTATGTTTTATGTTGTTTTTGAAACGGTTTTTTTCAATGATTTGTATTGTATTTTAAATTTTTGTGATATTTATTCAATAATACGTATAAAGAAATTATAAAACATTCAAAATACAAATTTCATGTCCAATTCTGATGAAGGGAACTTACATCAGAATTGGGCATGAACATTTTTTATATACATGTATATTCGGGATTTTTATTTTTGGGAAATTGTAATGATCATGTTAATTCAAGATGGGTACTAATTGCCTACTGAGTGTAAAAGTATCAAAATATTTTGAAAATTTGTGGTAAAATTTAAAATTTATCAAAAGTAACAATTTCCAAAAATCATAGAAAATTCACCTCATCACGATTTTGGAAAAATCCAAATAATTTCAAAAAAATTCCAATAAATTCGTTTATTTGCTTAGATAACCAAGATAAGATATCACAAGAAGTTAAGGTCCCAGATCTAGAGCAAAAGTGCAATTACAAATTTTGATTTTTCGTCCCTGAAACATGGAAAATAGTATACTATGTAGCCTGCGGAAAACTAATTTTTTACCATCACAAAAAAAAATTCATACTATGTACTGTAACTATACCAGATTTCGCGGTATCAATCGTAATAATTTTATTAAACAAACTTTGAACAGACACTGAAGAAAAATCTTTTTTCTCCTAACCAAGAAGCTCACGAAACTCTAAAAATGTGAGTTGGCTGGGTAGGTCAAACAAGATTTTATCAGTTGTGGCAACCAAGATCTCGTTTCTCCCGAACAAGATTTTGTGTGTTTCAACCTTACGGGAAGCTCGACGTCGAATTCGATGGTTTTTTTATATGAAAAGTTTACACTTTTTCGATAAGTTACCTAAACACACTTAAAATTGCATCGAATTATCGTAGAGTATATTGTTTTACATCAATTGTCATAAATAATTATTACTCCGATGTTATTTCACGGAGAGAATGCTGTTTCTAGCTCTAGAACATAATCTAGAAATATAACTATTGATTTGGACCTTATAAACGCGTTTCTAGATTTGAGAAATAATTTTCTAGATTTTATAAACAGAAAAAAGATTGTTAGAACTTTTTTCTGTTTAAAAAATCTAGAAATTATTTCTCAAATCTTTATAGTTCATATAGTTTGTAGATTCAAGAAATTAAATTCTGGCAGTTTAGGAGCAAAATGATCTATCAGCCAGTTGATAGATTCTAACATCTAGTTGATAGATTCTGGTAATATTTTTATAGACTCTATTTATTTCCACTGGTTTCCATCAACTAGTTTCTAGATTCTACCATTTTGAAAAATTCTATCAACAAAATAATCTATCAACCTGTTGATAGGTTCTATCAATTAGTTGATAGATTATAAAAATATTTTTCTTGAATTTATTTATTCTCACTGGTTTCTATCAATTAGTTTATCGATTCTAAAACTTGTTATGTTAGTAATACATCTGTATGCACACTTTTTCGAATGAACATTTTTATTTATTAACCATTGATAGGTTCTAGAAACGGGTTCTACCGATCTTAAAAACTTTCTAGAATCTATCAATGGTTGATAAATAAATTCAGTAAAATGTTTCTAAAATTGAGAAACGACTGATATATTTTTTTTTGAGTTCTCTTCAAATATCTGTCAACAAATCCTATCAGTCATTTAGAGATTTTATCATCCGTTAATAGATATTTTATGAAAAAATATCTATTAATTTGTTTTTCAGATTTATCATTCGATACAAGATGTTGGTTTAGGAGGAACAGGCTAATTTGTCAGAAGACAAAGATCTTGTTCGATCTTATGAAAAATCTGAAAAAACAAGATCTTGGTTCTTAAAATAAGATCTTATTTCTTTTGGCAAACAATATCTTGTTTGTCGTAAATCCAGGGTGACAAGAATCTTGTTAAGTCGAAACAAGATCTTGTTTGAAAGAAACAAAATCTTGTCTCGATCAAACAAGTATTTCGGTCAGAAGCAAGAAACGTAAAAAAATGTCAAATTCTTGGTTGGATCTTGGTTCTTAAAATAAGATCTTATTTCTTTTGGCAAACAATATCTTGTTTGTCGTAAATCCAGGGTGACAAGAATCTTGTTAAGTCGAAACAAGATCTTGTTTGAAAGAAACAAAATCTTGTCTCGATCAAACAAGTATTTCGGTCAGAAGCAAGAAACGTAAAAAAATGTCAAATTCTTGGTTGGATCTTGGTTCTTAAAATAAGATCTTATTTCTTTTGGCAAACAATATCTTGTTTGTCGTAAATCCAGGGTGACAAGAATCTTGTTAAGTCGAAACAAGATCTTGTTTGAAAGAAACAAAATCTTGTCTCGATCAAACAAGTATTTCGGTCAGAAGCAAGAAACGTAAAAAAATGTCAAATTCTTGGTTGGATCTTGGTTCTTAAAATAAGATCTTATTTCTTTTGGCAAACAATATCTTGTTTGTCGTAAATCCAGGGTGACAAGAATCTTGTTAAGTCGAAACAAGATCTTGTTTGAAAGAAACAAAATCTTGTCTCGATCAAACAAGTATTTCGGTCAGAAGCAAGAAACGTAAAAAAATGTCAAATTCTTGGTTGGATCTTGGTTCTTAAAATAAGATCTTATTTCTTTTGGCAAACAATATCTTGTTTGTCGTAAATCCAGGGTGACAAGAATCTTGTTAAGTCGAAACAAGATCTTGTTTGAAAGAAACAAAATCTTGTCTCGATCAAACAAGTATTTCGGTCAGAAGCAAGAAACGTAAAAAAATGTCAAATTCTTGGTTGGATCTTGGTTCTTAAAATAAGATCTTATTTCTTTTGGCAAACAATATCTTGTTTGTCGTAAATCCAGGGTGACAAGAATCTTGTTAAGTCGAAACAAGATCTTGTTTGAAAGAAACAAAATCTTGTCTCGATCAAACAAGTATTTCGGTCAGAAGCAAGAAACGTAAAAAAATGTCAAATTGGAGGCCCTCTTATCCACTAGACCAAACCACCTAAGAACTTTGCACACTAGAAACAAACAGTTTCTATGAAGAACTGATCAATTACTGTACAGTTGCTTTTCAAATTTAACACTTGGAACTCTTGTAAGCACCCTACTAGGAATAAAATAAATATGTTCTTATAAAAAAACTAGTTTTGTAGCCTGGAATGCTTTGTTTTTGTTTGCCTGGAATTTAAAAAATATTTTTTTATTTTATTTTATCAAAATAATATCTTGACTGAGTCACACGAGGTAACTGGTTTGAACAAAATGCCAAACAATGTACCTAGTTTGAACCAAAGATCAGTCAAGATCTTGTTGGCATACCCATCTTGTCTGGCTCAACCAAGTGTAATTGTTTGTGGGATAATATCTTGTTTGCATCAAACAAATATTTCACCTCTTTTGTGTCAAACAAAATCTTATTTGAATCTTTTCTCCCACTCAAGATCAATCAAGATCTTGTTTCGCTCAACCTAGCCAATATAATTTTAGTTTCTTTTTTCAAAAAATCTTCAATTAAGCTTTAAAGAAATATTGAATCATTAGTGAAGCTTCAGAAAAACTTTTAAAAAAAATCTTAATTATAAGAAACGTTAAACAAACGAGAACGACAGTTTAAGATACGTAGATTTTGGGAGACTTTAATGAAATTTTACAGAAACTTAAAAAAATTTAGAAGAAGCCTTCAAAAAGGCAAAAGCGTTGGATAAACAAATCTTAAGAAATTTAACAGAAATATATAAAAAAAAATTCTTCCAAGAAATCTATTTGAAAAATAAAGCAAGTTTTTGCCACCTCTTCATAATGGATCTTTTAATCGTAACATTTTTCACTTTCCCACGCCACACGCTGACATTTACATTGCTTGCAACAAGATCTTTATAATGAAAACTGAAAGCGAATTTTGTATTTTTCTTAAGCTCAATAAGATTACATTGAAACAATGATGTCTTTTTTAATTCCCTATATTAATTTTATTATCAAAACATAAACAGAAACATAATAGCATATTTGTTCATTAACTTTATAAAATACGAAATAAGTAATAAAACTTGAAAAACAGCTTTTTTCAAAGAAGATGAAATTCATTTTGCACAAAAAAAAATAAAATAAAAATAAGAAAGTGAAAGTTGGTTGTTGTGACAAACGACCCATCGTTATCTTTTGAATGCGGATGGCGCCATAATCGATTTATCAAATATTAGACATTTAAACGATATCAGTTAAATTTCAGAACTGAAATTGCACCACACTTGATTGCAACATAGCATAAAATAAAATAAATGCTTATGAAAAATTTAAAACTAACATGTTGCAATAATTTTTATTATTGTGAGAAAAATAAATGCAAACTAAAATTACGATTGAAGGGTAAAGACATTTTTCGAATTCGAAATGAGAGAAAAGCCAAATATAGAAGTCACGATTATGTTTCTGTTTATTTATTTATTTATTTATTTTCTGTCTTCAATTCAGGCCATCACTTCACATTTCTAATTTCACTTTCTGATTTTAATGACGATGCTTTCTCTTTCAATTTCAACTCGAACTACATAAATTGATCGTTTATTGCCATTTAAACTATTTTTCAAAACCCTCGCTTTGAATTCGAAACGAAATATACCACCTTTATTCCTTTCAAGATTTCATCATAAAATAAATTGAAAAATGAAAAATCAGTCTTGCTAAATTCTACATAATTAAAATTATAAATATCATTTGTGTTTTCATGAATACGAATTGTTTTTCACAGTTTAAAATAACATAAAACATTCTTATTATATTTTAATAATATTATATGTATTACGTGTACAAATTTATATTTTTTTAAGTTTTTTTCTGTTTGATAAATTTATTGTAAGAAAACATGCAGAAATTATATTGCTTATTTTTATATTGTAAGCTTGTATCTTATAAAATGAAATTTAATTATAGCTATTATTAAAGTACTTTTATTTATAAGGTCCAAAACTTTTATTAAATATATTGTTTTTTTTTAAATATTACACATTTTGGTTTATTATTTCATATGTTTGTTTTATTAAACATCGCGACGAGAAGAAATAAAGCAGCTAGAATTTCAGCAAGCAACAGCAGTCGTCAGTGAATTTGCTGACAAAATAGATTTATGAGAAAAACCTTTCAAGAGGTAAGTGGGTTATATCTTTTCTGGTACTTGGAAGCACCTGGAACGGATGGTATAAGCAAAACTTTTGGATGTAAACTGTTATTGAGTACTTACTAGAAGCTTATGTTTAAGATTTAAGCTCATTCCAACCATTAGAAGTCGAGATATCTGAACCCTGGTGCAGGCAAGCCTCCAGATCCTGAAATCATGGGATCAAATTTGGTTAGGAGTACTTATCAAAAGCTTACGTTCCAATTATGTGCTAATTCTTTGAACATCAGAACTCGAGATTCCTGAAAATTCCTGGTGCCTAGGAGTGACCGGGAGCCTCCAGATCCCGATGGATTAGGATTAAATTTTGTCAGGAACTGTTCGTGAACATGGGATCAGATTTTATTAGGAATTGCTATTGGACGCACATAACAGAAGTTTATATGTATTCCAAATTTGAGGTCAATCTGATCTTTAGAAACAGAGATTCTTATATATCCCAAATTTGATTTCTGAGAAATTGTACGTTTGTATATAAAAAGACCCATACCTTGTGGAGCGATTTGGCCCATTCTCTGCCGAGAAAAGTTTCAACCAAACCGGCGACAAATAAAACAAGACCGTCAAGAAAGAAGAAATTTTTTTGTCGATATTTTTTCCCGTTTAAATTTTTTGTCTACCTACCACCAGTTTAATTTTTTTGTCCACCCTTTTCCTCTTTTCGTCAATCGTTTTTTATTTTTTGTCAACCAAAGTTACGGAGTAGTGAAAAGTAAATAGAGCTACATAAAATCTCTTGTCATGAACTCATGAGTCTATATAGCACAAAATTTAGCAATAAGGAAGTACTTCAAGAGCGTATTCCACCAAAAGACGAAACGTATAGAAGGCTATAAATAAATAAGACCAAAACGTACAAAACCCTGTTCTTTTGATGTCTTCGGGAAAATATGGAAAAAAAATATATATTGTTCAAAAATTATCTTGAATCATAAACAAATGAGTAGAAAATTTAGTTTGTTAACCTTTAAAAGTATACAAAAGGTCAAATAATTATATTTTTGTTATTTTATGTCATTATCAATAATCAATTATATAAACCGATATCCAAAAGAAATTCAATGAATATTTCTAGAACTTTAAAATTAGCTCTTATTTTGTATTCTGGGTTCATGGACCTGTCCATAAGAAAAAAAAACCCCATACTGTTCGCATACTATTCTCATACTGCAGCATTTAAATGCGCAGTATGCAGGTATTATGCGAACGTACGGTTTTATTTTCTTCAGGGTATCTATGAAATGTTTCCAGAACCGGTTCACGTACGGGTTCAAATCGTCGGGGGGTCACTTCTCCAAAACATGAAATAAAAAATTTGAAAAGTTGAACCCATTAAGTATCAAGACAATATTCCTCACTTCACAATTTCATTTCGCAATTGCAAATGAAACGAACATTAGTTTGTAATTGTAAAACATTAAAATTTATGTTCCAAAGCAAATGAAATGAATTTCCACCTACTGGGTAATAAATAACTCGTGTATGTACACAACATAAAATTAGAAAGTTAAAAACATAATTATGCTTTTTACTGCATTCACATGTCTTTTCAGCTCTTTTTTTGATTAGACACAATTTCATCCAATTTAAATTGCGCAGAAAGAATCGAAATGGAATGAAAATAAAATTTATTCAGCTTCTAATTTCACTTTATGTTTTGTATAAGAAAAATTACCAGTTTTATGTTTTAAATTGTGCAGGCTGGCAGACATGTTATGTATATTTCAAAAATAAATTATATTGAACAAAGATTACATGGATTTGTATAAATGATTCATGATACATTATTGCGTAAAACTCGGAATTATTAGTTTACCTCCAGTCATTATGATGCATTTCCGAACTAGTTTCACTTATGTATCATAACCAAAATAGAAAAATTTTGATCTTCATCGGCGATAAATCCAGCAGATCTTTTTTAACTCCCCGTTGAATAATCATGGGTCCAAACGGGCACTGACTTTTTTCAAATACATTAAGAAATAAAAAGATCCATTACAATACTCTAG
>JXPH01045933.1:0-10324 GCA_001014845.1 Mochlonyx cinctipes | reverse complement strand
TTTATAATTCTGCCAAATGCCCAAACTTTAAATATATTCGGCCATATGTGGGGTNTATTATTTATTTTATTTTTATTTCGACCAACTGTCCCTTTCTTTATAATTCTGCCAAATGCCCAAACTTTAAATATATTCAGCCATATGTGGGGTTTTTGTAGCTAAAAATAAGTTAATAATTCAATTTTTTTATTTCGGCCAAATGTCCCAAATATTTTTTTTATGATTCGGCCAAGTGTCCAAATCAAAAAAAAAAAATTCGGCCTTATGGACTTGAACATTTTTGGTTCGGCCAAACGGCTTTCGTCCCAACACCCAATTGTTTGGTAGCCGTTGGTCATTAATTTTGTCTCTTCTTTTATATTGTTTGGAAATATAATTATCACGAATTCTGTGTTAAAATAATCGGCACGTGGCATGTTCTATAACCAGGTCTTTGCTCAGGCTCAGTGTTGGTGCTCGAATTGACAAAAATAAGAAATTTTGGATTAGGCTTTAGTTTCTGGTATCTATTCTAGTATATTGTCTCCAGTATATAGTCTTCAGTGTGTAGTCTCCAGCCTGAAGCCTCTCTCTTTAGTCTCTAGTCTCTAATCTTTGTCTCTTGTCCAGTGAGTAATCCAGAGCATCACGCAGTGGTAGATTTTTTCATTTTTTGTTATTTATTGTAACTGAATACAATTTCAGGAGGTGACAAAATAGGCTAATACCTTTGAATCACAGTTTTAAACTTCTTGTTAAGACGTATGGCCTCTTGTAGAACACAGCTGGTCAATAGTATAATTTCATCGCGTTCGCTCCTTAACGTTTGCTATAATATCACCCCAATTCTCATTGCGCAAACCCACTTTTAGCGTGGTCTGCTTCTGGATTTAGTTCCTTCCCTATAGTTCAGTACTCCTAAGCTTATTTAGCTACAGATTCGGGTTTCGTTGAACACCTCCGTAGTAAGTAGTCGATCGATCCAAGTTTGTCTACTAGTCATACCACATTGCCGCAGACATCGATTAATAAATATCTGAATTATATTTTTGACTCATTCAATATTAGTTCTCGTGCCAATGCTGACGGGTGTTGAAGCAAGATTTTGCTGTGTCCCGTCAAGGCATCATAGGCCCTTAATTAAGTACGAAGTAACATATTAAACATAGTAAACTTATTAAACATACCAAAGTCTCTAGTTTCATCTCTAGTTTCAAGTCCTGTCTCTACCCTTGTCTCTATTCTCTTGTCTCTTGCCTTGTATTTCAATATTTAGTTTTCCTGTTATTAAAGCAAAATTATCTCGCAAATCAACTAAATTTCCTCAAACATTTTCCATAGAAAAAAATTGTCACGTTATGCTCATTAGTATGTCTACTAGAGATGGGGTGACTATTCTCATTTCTGAAAGGCACGATGTTTAATGAAATAATAAAATCCCAAATATATCGTCTGATGATAATAATAATTCAATTAAACACGTTTAATTATAAAAGATTTTCAAAATTCGAGTGTGTGCGAGAAGATTATTCAAAACGCTGTTTGCAAATGCTGCCGCTCTACATTAGTTTCAGTTTTTCTACAGTTTTAATGTATCAGCTGGTGTACGAGTAGCAAAATGTAATTTTATTGAGGCAAAACACCATTTTGAACTAATTTGTGTGCTGGAGAGTGGTTGGCGTGATTGTGAGTCCTACTTTTTGTGTGTGGGATTTTCTTGGATAACAAATTTGTAAATTATTTAGTTTGTGACAAAGCTGAACATGGGAGCTTTTTGGTATACATTCAGAGGTTGCGGTTTTGTCTGTCGTTTGCCGAAAACTTTTGATTTAATCTATAGTAAAATGTTGAACATTTGATGAGTTTCATTTCAGTTCAGAGTAACTGGAATGGAAAATTTGCAGAGACAGTGGTTTGGGATCACAATGATATTAATGTCAAAAATTTTGAAATCTATTTTGAAAGGATTTCAAAAGCTCAAAATTCAACAAATTTATTGTCCATTCATAACGCCATTAAAATATTCAATAATCAATAACATAAAATCTATTTGTTTTTCGAAACGTCACGTTCGCAAACAAAAAAACAACATGTTTGACCATTAAATTATATTTCGATCACATCAAATCGAATAAAATACTTTAACAAGTTTATCGTCGACATAAATCATGTTAATCGACATGAAATTAATTTTTAGAGCTCTCTGCTCAAACTGTCTATACGGAATACTGTTTCTCTGTTTAATTTATGGATTAATGATTATCCAAAAATATAGATGGGGTGAAAAGAAATGTTGAGCCATTTTATTTGACAAGTGACATGGCATCATTTTTTTTTATAAATTGAGATTTGAGATTATCCAACTGACAATTTTTTGTCTAATTTTGATTAACTCTTTCAGCTAGATTATATTGAAAGTGGTGGCTGAAGATATTGTTTAAGAAGTAGGGTCTTTTCAATTTCCATGTCCCTTAAAAATATTTCTTATGTCAATTTCTATTTTTATTAGTCGAGTCATCAACAAAACCATATTATTGTGGAAAAACATTTCGCAATATTAGTGGAGGAATATTAACTAAAAAAAATTAAATCGTATGTCGGTGAAACAGGTTGTAACCCAATTTGCAGATGAGAAAAAAGTATAAAAATGATAGAAAGTTGGGGAAAAATTGGGAAGTTCCTCGCGGGGATTTTTTTTCGAAAATAACAAAAAAATCGTTCTAATTTAATTTTGGGTAGCTTTGTAGCAGTTTTGAAGTTGAAGTGCTCAGCCGTGTTTAAAGATATCTTCTTTAAATTTACTAAAAATATCTTCAAATGTGTCGGAGCAATTCAATTCAAAAAAATTATGGCATCTGAGCCATTTGATTATATGATGGTCATACTTCGAAGTTTGTAATTTTAGAGTAAAAGGGTGAAAAAAAATTTTGAATCTTGCAACCACATTTGGTAGACTCTAGTGCCCATAAAAAGGGCAGCGTCTTCAATTTTGTACTATTTTAGTACAATACATTCATACATTGTTTTGTTGTTCAGGTTCTAAACATTAACCGATAGAGCTCAAATATGTTTCTCTTTTTTTCTTAACCAGTGGTGCATAAATTCAAACTTCGATGGATATTGGAATCACTCTAAGGCATATACTTACTAACAATAATAATAATTTGAATTGGCGACTGCCCTGGTGCCTTGATAGGTAGAGCGTCTGCCTATCAACTACAAAGATGCGGGTTCATATCCGACCCGTGTCGATTGAATTAACTTTGTGTACACTATTATTAATGAACAATAGGGTAAACAAGGTAATTTTCGACATATATGTGCTATTAGTACAGAATACTGGTTTTTGAACCTGTTACACGAACAGATCCAATTTTTGAGAAATCACCCATTTTGAGGTCGTCAGTCTAAAATTGTCAGCCCATGCAGAAATATGCTATTGGCAGTAAGTTTAATCATATAAAGGGTGGCCCAAAATTAACGCAACATACATGAATGGTGCGTTAATTTTGGGACACCCTTTATATAACACAAAATCAGACAAACTTTTTGGGTTCAAAGTAGCCACAATTTCGTTAAAGTCTACCTACTTTATTTAGGGTTCAGTTGATACCTTTTTTAGAGTTCGTTGAAATCTAGAAAAAGATCAAATAAACTTTTTTTGGCTAATTTGAACACTAAATTGGTGTTCAATGAAGTGAAATAGAGGGCTCCACCACTGAACTCTGTTTTAGGGCTCAACGAACCCTTTTTTAGTGTTCCCCAGATTTTCAGTGAAAAATTTATTTTTCTATGAACAGAAATCCAGGGTGCGAAAAACAGACTTTCACACTTAAAAGCGGGAACCTTATTCGGATCGATTTTAACTCAACTAGCATTCGGGATCTGAAAATTTCCCGATATTCGGTTCACATATTTAAAAATCTCGATATTCGGGAATTATAAATCAATGTCCCGAGCATTGGGTTACGTCTCGGGAGTTTTTATGCAAATATCCCGTTAAAAATCGGGAACTGTGTGTGCGCATGCGCTCTATAATATTTTAATATTTTAAACATGTTCATCATTTTATAGCCGATAATCGCCTCANTACGTCTCGGGAGTTTTTATGCAAATATCCCGTTAAAAATCGGGAACTGTGTGTGCGCATGCGCTCTATAATATTTTAATATTTTAAACATGTTCATCATTTTATAGCCGATAATCGCCTCAGTAGCACATGCGTCAAAACAGTAGCTTTGGAAGCGAGAGATGAGAGTGCAAACCTCCGTATGGGCTATTATTTTAATGAAAAAATCTAGTTAGAGTTAACCAGAATCGTCGGGTTGTGATATTGTCCCGATTCAGTACCCGAATACGCAGCAGATGAAATATCGCGTCTTTTATTTGGTGGTGTGTTCACCTTTATTATGTGGTCGTCGGATACTACCTTTTAAATACTATTTCAACCTGTTATACGACAAATCCCCAAAGTCGACTCCAAACTAGATGATATCGGAAACAAACCTTAAATTATACAGTTCTAAGATAATCAATGGTATCAGCGACCAAAATAAGTTTAAAACAATATTTTGACCTTCCGAGGAAAATGATAACCCACAAGAATCGGGTCTCACACCGGTTTCTAATTTATCCCTATTTGTAATTTTTGTTTTGCAATATTTTTTCTTATTCCAAAATTACATTATAACTAGATTAAGACTCTACGATTTTAAGAAGTTTCTCTAAAATAATATTCCTCCACTATATGGAGAAATGTGTGCGGCTTGTAAAACACCAGTTTAGTTCGAGCGAGATAATGATCAAATTACATGAAATCTATTTCATGCTTAATGATTCGCGACACCATCGTGACAAAACAATCATGGTCCATTCTGTTAATTTTCAGTAATTTATGTTTTTCGATTCGCTTATCAAATAATCACGTACCAGATCCACGTTATAAGCAGGCAGTCATAACTGGAAATGAATTGATATGGATATTGTTTTTCGATCACTTTCAGTTCAACGTGTCGTTTCATGTTAACGTGTGTGTATGCGAGATACGAGACACCTCTGCGCCAAATAATGTCGTTATACATTAAATAAATAGATAAGGAGTCAATATCACGGTAACACGTTGCCGTATTCTACTTTAATCTTCTTAAAGGAGATGTAATTGTATGAAAAATAACATTCAGAATAAATTGAGAGGGTTCAACTCTATCAAAGTTGAAGAAATTGTGAGCTGCAAATTTATGGGTTCGAGAGTGGTAGCAAAAGATTTTTTTTTTAATTTTCGATAATTACGATTATCCCGAAAATTTGGTTCATTTGTGACTAAATTTTTGGAATAAAATTATTTTGCCACATTTAGGGTTTCGAAAACCCAAAAAATGGATTGAAGTAGCCTAAGAATGAGTTAATTGGTTTAAAAATTTATAATCGGAATTTTGGACATACAGCTAACCATTTTTAAATTTAGCTGAATTTTTTGAAATTTTTACACTGTACAATTTCAAAAGTGCTTTCTTCTTGGCCATCTCCAAAAATTGATTGACAATTTTGATTTTTCTTTTATGTATGTGCAGTTTCTGTTGCTTCGTAATCTCTACTATATTTAACAGTAACTTTAATGCTCAATCCCAGTGTGCAAAGAAGTCGAAGTTGATCAATGTTGGGTAGTCAAAAAAAATTATAAACTGGTCAATTGTCCATACACTTGCTTGACAGATATTAATATCAATTTTCAACGAGTTGTTTTGTGTCATGTGGAATGTGCAGAAAGACGGCAAATATCTTTAATTGCAAAAACTCAAAACTATATGTCGAAACTGGTTAACATTTACGAAGAAACTGCACAACAACTGTATTGTATTTGATCTCGAATGTCCTAACAGATGTTGGACAGTTATGGTCAACATTTTTGGCCTAAGTCATACAAGGTGAACAGTTCTTGGTCAGATGTTGACCTAAACTTTGTTCTATGAGTTGGGCAGAGCATATCAGTGNTATTTGATCTCGAATGTCCTAACAGATGTTGGACAGTTATGGTCAACATTTTTGGCCTAAGTCATACAAGGTGAACAGTTCTTGGTCAGATGTTGACCTAAACTTTGTTCTATGAGTTGGGCAGAGCATATCAGTGGTTGGGCAGATATTGACGACTTTTGCGCACTGGGATGCTGGGATGCACTCTGATCGTGGTGCCTGGAGATGTAATAAAACTCCTACCATGATAAAAGTTAAAAAAGTATCGTCTACTGTACACAGAAAATTTTACAAACCTTTTCTTAAATATTTGTCCATTTCGAGAAGTTTGATGCTTTGATCTTATTTTTTCAGATCATAAATCACTAAAAAAGAGATCACCAGCATCAAACTAAATCATATTTTCGTTTTAATATTTTCTCGTATTTTTCTCATAATTTTATTATTTCGTGTAGCCTCTAGAACCTACATGGGCAAGGCTAACGCCTTTCATTTATCGGACGATCGTTGTTTGGTTTCCGTCATATATCTCGAAAAAATAGTTTTTCTCGTATTATGTGGCACCAAGTTCATGTAAGGCCAAAGGCTGGCCAGTTTTTTTTAACCAAGATATAGGAAGACCAAAAAATGTTGAGTTTACCAAAGAAAATTTAGGGTAATACCGTTAATTTTGGAAACTTAATAAAATTCAAAATGTCTGAAATTAGCAATGTTGTCTTTTTTTTTTGAAAATAGGTCACCTTATTATGGTTTTCCGTATGGACTTCTATATCTTATTCAAAATTTGGTCAAGCCACATTATGTGGGAAAAACTATTTTCGAGACTTATGACAAAAATTAGATATGACCTCCTAAAATATACGGTCTACTTTGCATTCTGTTTTTATAAATGTATTGCACTAAAATCATACTAGATTGATGAGGCTTTTCTAATAAGCTCAGGAATCGATGCACTGTGACTATAGGTTACAACAAGTCGGTTCTTCACCCTCTTGCTCTAAAATAAGAAACTTCTAAATGTACCCAGATCCCAGTTTGTAAAGAAGTCGTTGTTGACTTATGTTGGGCTGTCAAAAAAAGTTATAAACTGGTCAAAATTGTCCATACAGTTGTTTGACACATATTGATATCTATTTTCAACTAGTTGTTTTGATCATGTGGATTGCCTACAATTTGGCGCAGAAACAAAACTCAAAATTATATCTTGAAACTGCTCAACAACTGTACTGTATTTGACCTCAAATGACCTAACAGATGTTCGGCAACATTTTTGGTCAATGTTATTCTACAAGGTGAACAGTTCTTGGTCAGATGTTGACCTCAACTTTGTTCTATGAGTTGGGCAGTGCATATCAGTTTTTGGGCAGATATTTACGTCTTTTGCACACTGGATGACCATTGAAATTAGCGACCCTAAATTAGATTAAAACGATATTTTGGTTTTTTTCTAAGAAAATGATTGAATCTCCACCCAGGAGAAACGTTTTTTCTACCGGTTCCAAATTTTTCCCCGATTTTTCAATATCTATACATATTTCTCGTTCCCAAATTAGGTTGTGAATAGATTTACACCAACTAATGATTTAAAAAAGATTTTTAGTTAATATTCTTCCATTGTCATTGTCATTGTCATTGAACGGTCTATAAAAGAGCTTTTCAAGGACAATCTTTTTAGCAATTTAGCTTAAATAGGGCTCAAGTTATAAAATGGAAAACATCGTTAAATTTTCTAGTCGATACCTCATAAAATTTTTGGAGGGGGCTAATTTATGTTTAGTACAAAACAATAATATTTTTTACAAATTTTTCAAAGAACCCCCAAAAACATTTAAAAACCCGGTCCCGGAGCTTGTGGACGCTGTATCACACTTCAAGCCTTGACCAATCGCACTCAAAAAATTTCTTCAACCCAAATAAAAGTTTATGAGGGGTTGGTAGCCCAGTACCTATTCCGAAAAAATATAAATAAGGACTAGGCCAGGACACGTTTCAGTTCATTCCAAAAATAGGTTTTAAATTCGAACTACAGTATTGATAAGCTAAAACCTATGTCCGTTACAGGTTGAGCTTAAACTTAAATACATTGAATTTAAAATCTAAGTCCAAATAAACAGAATGGAGATATAAAAAATGTCCTCGAGATTCTTTTACTTTGTTACCTATTATTATTTATATCATGTTTCACGACGCAAAAGACTTCAAATAAAAATAAATTTTTAATAAACAAAATAGCAAAACAGTCTTAAGGGACCGTTAAAAATATAATTAGCTGCCGTTATGTAATTAAATACTAATTAAAATCATTTTTCCATCCCCCTTTCTCCTCAATTCAATAATAATAATAACAATTCCTGTTATAGCATAAGACGAAGATAAGCAAAAATGTATTATATTATCTATTATCTTTTGATGTTGATTGTCGTAGAAAATGATGTTATTTTGCTATAAAAGACATACGCCTTCTCCAATACCAATTTTGGAAATTAGTGTCGTTTACAGTTTCATTTCGCTTGGATACGCGTTTTATTTCACGCGAAAAAAATACTATTATGGTGCCAAAAAGCGTGTTCTTTCTATTTCTAATCATCGTCCTGGCGCCTGGTGCAAATACTAATTATGAAGAAGAAAAAGGTTGTATGTTTTGAAAAATTGATCCGATTTTAAAACTGAATAAATAAATTTTACATAAAAAGAAGAAAATGATCGAATGATGCACCCACAACTGTTTCTGCATGACGACATTGAAATAAAAGTGAGGGACAAAAGAGCGTTACCCAAATTGAAATATAAATCGAACGAAATGGAGACACATGCGGATTATTGGAATAATGTGGCACAGAGTATACTCGATAAGCAATTGAGGAAGAATCATGTGAACAAGAGAATTGCCAAAAACATCATCATGTTTCTTGGTGATGGACTATCAATACCAACACTGGCCGCAACCAGAGCGTTCATGGGTGACGAAAGCAATGAGCTTTCGTTTGAAAAATTCCCTTATGTGGGATTGTCGAAAGTAAGACGAGATAATTCATGTGCAATGTTGTGCATTCAGTTCATTTAGAAACTATACATTCACACATTTTGTTCGTTCGTTGCATAATGACGATAACATACATTCCATTGATAACAAAGTCAGATGGATTTAAAAGCACACAATCTCCAAGTTTCAACAATTAATTGGGTCGTCGGGTGTTTTACGATGTATGATATGGGAAAGTGGGATGAGCTTTGACACAAAAAGTCAAGCAGGATTGTAGGTGGAGATTAAATGTACGGAGTGGGAATATTTTCAGTTCTAGTTTTATAAACAGCTCCATTTCTCTAATGAAAAACTGGCGATGAAATTGAAAATGAACTAACATGTGAAATGTGAAACTAGAATTTAACAGTTAGATTTTTTTATGCTTAAAAGCGAAACATTTTGATTTAAAGTAAAAAAATTATTTGAATTTATGAAAATATTCAGAAAATATTTAGACAAATATTTAATGTTTCATCACGTAGGACTCTTACAATAACCATTTTTATAATATGGCCCGTAAATTTATTTTTTATGATTCCCAAGTTTGAAATGTTCATGACGTACCATTTTGAATTTTACGGTCACAGATTTTGGATTTTATATTCCTAAGGTCCCAGAATAGCCGATTTCGTCTTTTAGGTCTTATCCTGTCAAAAGTTTCATCTTTCAATTCTATACTTCCTCCAAAATTTAACTTAATCACCTTCACCTTTCAGATAGAATGGCATTTTTCGGTGTGCGTTGCTTCTCCTCTTTGTCTACTTATGCATCAAGTGTCATTGAATTACATTTGGGAACACCCTAGCAAAGGGGCAAGTAGACCACCTAACCGACCTCAACCCCTAAGGACGAATGCTTAGTGGTTTCGCCTATAGGGGCCAAGTTCGAACGTACCAGAGCTGCAATATCAATGCTGCCACCTCATTTCTATGTTTTAGACAACATGAGAATGACTTTGCACCACTAAGTTGTCTACTTGGCTACAGAACATGCTCTTGCATATAATCTTCCACAAATTTTTAGGTGCAAGGGTCACCTCCTCGTCTCTGGAGACACTCCATACTAAATCCTGAACCCGTTCAAACTAGTGGTAACGCTGATAGTAGCTCGTTACAGGGCTTTCTTGGACGTAAGTTTGTGGGTTGTCCACACCTGAAAATTAATTTATGAGTTGTCCACACCTACCGTTGTACCCTTTCTTTAACGCGTTATTCTAAAGAGAAAATCTCTTTAAAATAGGCTCACTGTATTACTACCCGGCATAGAAGTTTGACCATATTTGCCACTAGAAAGGATGCTATGATTCCCTATCTGCTACCAAACATCTTTTACACCCCTTCGGGAAAACAG
>JXPH01045857.1:2588-13084 GCA_001014845.1 Mochlonyx cinctipes | reverse complement strand
TTTAGGAACTGTTCTTGGACCCAGACTACAAGATTATGTTCCAAATTTGAGCGCATTCCGATCATTAGTGGTTCTTTATGGGTGGTTTTGTATAGGAGGCCCTCAATCCCATGGTCCAATTTAGTTTAGTTTAGTTTAGTTTAGCACAAAGCTTTTCATTGACAATGAGGACAGTCCCACATTGAAAATGCTTATATAGACATCGATTAATAATTAAAAACAAGAAAAAAGAGTTAGAAGTATTTAAAAATTTAACAATTTAACAATTTAAAAACAGCATCACAGAAGACATGTGTTGACGTTGACACAAGTGACTAGCTTTTGAAGAATTCCAGTGCTGCCGCTTTAAAAGCCGAAATCCTTTCCAAAGACGTGATTGTTTCCGGCAAGAAATTCTAAACTCTAACACCCTCAATTCTGAAGGAATTACCAAAACCCTCCGTCCGAAACCGTGGCATTAGAATGTTTTCTGTTCTCTAAAAAAGACCCCCGAACAAAGAAGTCATTCATGTAAATTGGAGACATACCGTGCAGCACCTTAAATACACTGCAAGCTATTCTGTATTTGTAAAACTTCTCCAAAGAGCATCCCAGCAAGCTGGACTCTAGATGAGAAACATGATCAAAACGCCTAAGATTATGAACATATCTCAGACATGCATTAAAAGCCAGCCGAAGTCTATTCAAAACTCCACAACTTGAACTTGAAAAAATGATATCACAGTACTGAAAATGCGTCAAGGATTTCACCAGCCTATCTACGAACTCATTCTCACTTTTTACGGGAAAAGCATACATACCAAATTTCATCGAAATGGGTTGAGATGTAAGTGAGTTATTGACTATAGACACACAGACAGACACACCAAAATAAATTCAGATTTAAGCGTTTCACACCAAATGGAACAACCTTTGTGAGGACAGAATAAAATCAATTTTTTTATTTTTCCGAGGATATTCGAACCTTTTTATTCATAAAATCGATAGTGATAAAAAGCTTAAAAAATATGCAAATTTTTAGTTATTTATCCCGAGTCCGTGTCTCTGGTGGTGTACGAAAGTTCTGAAGCTGAACTAAAACTTTTTTTATCACATATTTGGTGTCTTTGAAGAATATTAAAAATTGACTTTTTCTACTAGTAAGACTCAAAAATTTTAGGCTTACCTCGGTCTCAATATTAGCTTTTAAGAGACCGATGCGAATAACGGTTGTATTTATCATCCGATTTTGCAATGGAGGACTCAAAACAGAACTTGGAATGTTTTTACAGATACCTTATACCAATGATGGGTAACTAACCCTCCCTTTACCTTCCAACGATCGGTTTACCAAAAGATAAATTATTAACCCCAGAGTTTCTCAAGGTTCTAGATATTTTTATCTATTTTAAGTTCCAGTCTCCGTTAAAAAACTGCAATAATATTGGTCAATCTGGCCACCCCATGTGTTCTTAGTGAACAAACCATAAAATTATTTGAATCAGACCTAGCATGATACACTGAAACAAAAAAAGCTACAGAGGTTCAAGCCTGATATATGCTACTTAGTCGTACGGCCATAACTGTGGATTAGTTTGTTGAAAGGATCCAGTCTACAGTCTACCTCAATCCAGATTTGGTTGGGCTGCTCTTTCTTAAAAAATTAAAAAAAAAAGATTTTCGACCTAGTTAGTCTAGTCTAGGGCCTTAGGAAAGGTAGGGAGAAAAAAAAGACCTTGAACGATAACAAAAGAAAGATAGTATTGTGCAAAATAAGACCCCAACTTTTTTTTGATAAAACTTTGCCTTAAGACCTCAAGCTCAGGTGACTCCCATGTACCGGGAATTTTCAGAGTTCTCGAGTTCTAATAATGGGAATAATTTAAAAATTTGAACACAAGCCTTTAGTAAGAATTTAAGAGCAGTTCCAACTAAATTTTATTATGGTGCCTTAGGATCATGGGGCACCGAAGCACCAGGCATTTCTTGATATCTCAAACTGTCAAACTATTTAAAGAACTCTTCTTGGTCACCAGCTTATGGTCCAGATTTGAGCTGAGTCCGATCATTAGCACTCAAGATTTTAGGAAAATTCTGGCAAATGTGTATGGGGGCCCCTGGACCCCGTGGCCGATTTGGCTCATTATCAAACTCATCCTTATTTTTGGTAAGAAACACCTTCACACTGACAGACACACACAGCCATTTTTTAAATATTTTTTTCAATTTCCAGACCAGTTGGAGCCATTTTTCCGAGGAACCATTTTTTTTCAATTTTAATGAATAAATAACCTATTCTTTTCTATCTATAGATATGATGAGAGAATAAAAGAAAAGTAATCGTTTGGTAAATCGATTTTTTGGAGGGGGGGGGGAGTGTTAAATTGTTCACTATATGCAAAAAACATCTCAAGTAGGGTACAGTGATTTGATGTGATCAAATCAATACAAAAACATAAACCGTCGAAAAGCTGCAATTTGCTCACAACAGCATCCTCAGTTTTTTTAAGTGGTGGCTCCCCAGCACCCTGCTCCAAAAATTTGGGTCCTGGTACAAAATTACGAAGGAAAATCTATCAAAACAAACTGGGCCCTCACTAGGACTTAAAAACTGGTGAAATTTTGTTTTTTTTTTAAATACTTTGAAAAATAATGTCTTTGAGTTCTGTTAGTTCGCATTTTTGAGCAATAAAAACTTTTACTTTTGTACCAGTTCCCAAAACTTTGAAGTGTTAAAATTTTGAAAGAATTAGGGAGGCTTCTGAGACTAAAGCTACTTAGGGGGTGTGTTTTTGAAATGTCTAGTTTGAAAATCTTCCATACAAAATCACTCCACCTTAATCCCCCCAAGCATTATTTTGAGTCCTTGACCATAAAAATTGCACCAAAACCTTTGAAGCTATTGCACATTCACTTACTTACGCTAATATTTTACTCTCGGTGTCTTCAAGATTAACATATTATGCCGTAGAACAATTTTCTTCACATTTTTAGGTAGAGAAACTATTGCAAAAGGGCTTTTTGAGAGTTTCTTAAATTATTCTAATTAGATAATGCCCTTCTTATAAGTGGCGTTTTGCGCTATACCTGTTCAATAAGGTCATGAGGCTAAAACAGTATAGGTAGTAGGTACTTTCTGTATAACCTATTTAAATTGAGAACTCGAGACATTTATTTGATTATTAATTGCAACATCACTTCCAATTTGACACCTCATTCACAACATTTTGAAACTATTAGAAAAAGGTGTTGTTAAAAATCACTCCAAATATACTGAACCATTATCGCACATCATCCCGAGAATTGCGTGGGATTTCAACTTTATTTTTATTTTTTAGATTTAATTTGACTTTTGAAATGATACAATAAAGCATCATTGCATAGATCTCATCATCTCATCTCTCGAAATAGTCTCGACTAGAGCTGGAAATATTTCTATCCCATTTCTTTTTGATAGATTGATTAATCATAATGAAATATTATTATCATTAATGTTACATTAGTGTATCTCTTGCATGCTTTGCCATTGCCATACTATACTATGCGGTGCGGTGGTGGTGCTTGCTACGGAATGGAGAGATGAAGAAGTGAATTATTGCATTCAATCTGGAAAAGAAGAAATGAAATGAAATAAAATCAACCTTTGAGGCATTTGATATAAAATTTTCGCACGTTTATCTCTCTATTTACAAAGCATTAATCTGAAATTGATGAAAATAATGCATTCACGGATGAATGAATGTATGATATGATGCATGGGTCAAATTGGAAATATATTGATGCTTTTTTTTGCCTTTTTCTACGCGATATTAGAGAAGAAAAAGTAGATAATAAAAAAAAATCATGGTGATTTAATGATGATAGAAACAGGTCACGTCATTTTTTTGTATAACTGCAGAAAAAAAATCGGTATGGTATTGTGGCGGGAGTTGAGGTGTTGATGTTTGAAGAATGAAGCAGGTTAATTATACTTGAAGACATCCTTTCACTTTAATTGTGTCCATGAGAATATTTTGGTATATAATTGCCTGAACTGCCACAATTACTAGTTCTAATAAGCTAATTAAAAAAGGCCATATTTTGAGCAGGAAACATCCGTAATCTCCACAAATTAGATGGCCTGTCAGAAATCTAGCACACTCCCACACCACATAAATAACTGCAAAACCACTTTTTTGGCGTTAATAATTTCTTTCAAATTATTTAATTAAAAATATGAGCGATCAATCAATCCAATTCCGTATTAGAAAGATTTATTTCGCGAGTGGCCATTGACTCCATTGCCATTTTCGGTCGCTCTCGCTCATCAAAATCTATTAAAATCTATTAATATAATTGCCTCTTGCCCATTTCAGATTGATGCATGATCCAAATATTTCACAGTGCAAAATGAAATCTTCCTACATACATAAAAAAAACTTTACAATGTGCTACATTCTAAAAACAGCTTTGACACAATCATTCTGGCCAAAATGTTTCACATCATAATAACTATAATTACCTCTCCGTCGAGCTCCGTCTCGGTGATCGCGATCGAGGCGGAGAGAAATAAATGCTTCAAATTATTTATTTTATTTTTTTTTGGCTTGTTCAACAAACTATAATCATGATGTAGCATAATGTTTGCTACATATTTTCTCGTCATATCGCTCAATTTTCAATAATTCATCCAAAAATTTTTTAGAGATTTTTTTTTGGAAGGAAACTCCAACGCAGAATGAGAAAATAGGATGAGTCATCTAATTATATCACGTCTTCTTTAACAGAATTTTGTTTTTTGTTTAGTTTAAAAGTGGTGTCTGCATATTGTTTTTAACTTCATTTTTGCGTTACAAATTATGCTCTCTGAATCTTTTTGCATGCTGTACCAGATGTTGTTTTTTACATTGTTTAATTTACTGTAATTATGGAGGAGAGCATTGCTTTTTTGAATATACAGTACTGTTAATTCTGTTCAATTTCCGTTTTTTAAAGAATTTTAAAATTATTTATTGTTTTTTGGAGGTTTAGAAATTGATCAGAGATCAGAGCATACGCGATTTGGCTAATATGTAGATCTCGTTATGAAAATTACTGAGAAACAATGTTTATGTTTTAACATCTAGCTCACAATTTTTCAATTTCGAGAGAATCTTACCGAATGCCATGACACTATGTAACGATAAATTATAGTCTACCTTCGGTTACTGTTGAATAGACACAGAATACCTTGTAAGCTAGTTTGTAATACGCTTACTTACTACGTAGACCAGCTACAGTTCCTCTTAGCACAGAATTTGTGTGCGTTTCGAAAGTTCGTATGGAGAATAAAGAAGTGAAAATGAATTACAATTCACAGTAAAAAAAATAAAGGCAAATTTACCTGTATATCGGTTGTAATTCTGGATACACCGATTTACAGGTAAATTTACCTTTACATTTATATGGAGAAATAGTCTATATTTAGGCGGAGTAATTACTTTACACTTACTTAAAGGCAATTTTAGCTGTAAATCGGAGTGAATTTAGATTCATTTTTACTGTGAACCACAAGAACTAATTTCCGGTCGATTGTAAAATAATCTGTAATAGATCAAATCAGGTACATACATGTTTATTGCGCAAAGGGGAACCGTGCTCTGAAAATCTGGGGAACTGTTTGAATCCTGAAAAAATTTCAGCGGTGGCACTTCCAATTTGAGTTTATTGAACCTTAAATAAGAATTCGAATTGACCAAAACGAGTTAATTTGATCTTTTTAAGAGTTCATCGAAATCCAAAAAGGTGCTCACAAAAACCCTTAAGTGTGAACCAAGAAGTGATCGTTATTTTTTGTGTGTGCCATTCAAAGCGCCTTCTGTAGGTAATGCAACCAAATGCGATTGTAAGTGATTTTTATCTTTCGCTTAAGTAAAATAAGAAATCTGGACCTACCAAAAAAAGTTCTCATACGTCGGTCTCGTATAATTTACGTTGATAGCTATCTCAAGATTCTGTTCTATATCTACACTTTTTGAGTTATGATTTTTCAAAAAAAAAAAAGTTTTTCAAACAGTGCTACAAAGTGTAAAGTGTAATCCTGCTGTCCATGGAAAATAATAATGAATGCTGGACTAAACAAACGAAAATAGCATATTCAGTATCTTATTCCCCATCTCTAACCCAACCAAAACAATAAATATAACATTATTGCCTATGATACCTTCCAAGAGGGCCGATGCAGTCTAGAAACGTTACAGCTCTCTAGTTTAGACACAACTCAATGAGTACAAAAGTGTGCATTACAGTGTTATCATCAATTCAAACCCTAAAATAAAAACAAACAGTTTTGATAAGAACCACGCGCTTCAGAGAGATAAAAACCTTATCCATGTATAAGTTATGGACAATCGATTTTTATCAGTCAAATTAAAAAATATTATTTTTGAACTCCATTTCAGTATAAATAAATTAAAAATGTCTAACACGTGCCTCTACTGATAACCGTTTATTTCATTTTATGCAACGACAAATTATGCATTTTTTCACTAAAAAAATATTTCAGTCTAAAATTGCTATATTTGAAAATACCATAATTAAAAAAATGCATTGTCAAGAATCTAATTTTAACTCCAATCAATAAACCCAAAGTTGGAGAGGGTCTAAATCTGACAAAAAGACTGGGGGCTCAAATAGCAACAATAACAAACCAGAATTTTCCAGGAATTTTTATTTTTGGGATTAGCTCAAAGTAGTATCGTAAGTTGACCATGAGAACTTGACAAAAATTTATCCTACGAGTTCTGGTTCTGGGAGCTCTCATACACCAACTATGTCAGCCAGAGCCTTCAACTACAGCTTCCTATTTAGAAATGACTTGCTTAACTTGTCCAATGTGGTCAAACTTAAAGAAAACACCATAATACAAGTTTTAATAATAATAAATACTAAGACCTTTAGTAGCCTACAAAGAACCGGCTAGACTTAACATTCTAGGTATTACTGGACTTATAGTTCATTGTGGATTCCAAACCACCACCATTTTTTAATTGCTAGGCTAATGAGTTATCAGCTCATTGAACACATCATGTCGTGTTCAATTTTTATTGCAAGACAACTGACTAAGCTATTCGACATGAACACCATTCGAACGCCTTATAATTATAATAATAAGACTTATAGCACCCTATTGGGACCAGGCGAGTCCTCATATTTCAGAGAACTTTCTAGGTATTTAGTGGACCACAGCTTATAGTGGATTCCGAACCACCACAACTTTAATGGTTATGCTAATGAGTTACGTTCATTGAGCCCATCAAGCAAGGAAACTGACTAACCTGACATACACACACATACCACCACAATCATAGGTTATATAACTGTAGATGGTGTATGCATATATCACAGACTGACTGTTCTGTGTTCTATTTATAGGAATATTGACAATACATATTTATTACAAACTGAAAATCAATATTCTAATTCAATTAAACACAGAAGCAGCCACGGGAATCGAACCCGGAACCTAGTGGATGATAGGCCAGTGTGCTAACTACTCAACCACTCGGTTGTCGAACGCCTTATATCCCATGTTAAAGTTCTTGCAGCAAGTATATTTTAAATAGCATGGCTTGGAAACCACCTTGTTAAAATATTATTCATTAATAATAGCGCACACAAAGCAATCTACCTTCTCGACAACGATGAAAAACCGCAAGTTAATTCAATCGTCAAGAGTCGGATTTGAACCCATACCTTATGGTTGATAAGCAGATACTCTACCGATGAAGCCACATTGTCCGAGTTTTAGATTTTTATATATTTCCAGCACAAAATGCCACCTAAGAGGTATATATAAACGGAGGTATATTTACCTGCAAAAATATTGTAATTCTTACTTCACTCTTTTTTCAGTGTTATTATTATTTTTATCATCTGATAAAAAAGATAATAAAGCATTATATTAGTGAACAGAAATGCAAATAAACGAGAGATATTTATAAGAAGTGATTGGGAAAAGACAGAAAAATAATGGTTCGAACACCAAATATACGTGAGTTACCGACAGAATTAGCTATAAAAGCTGAAAAAGAGCTGAACGAAAGGCCAGAAAGAATCCAAGATGATTTAGATGCGATAAAGAGTTGGCTTGCAAAATCTCCCCACATCAAACCAAGGACAGATGACCAATTTCTGATCTCTTTTTTAAGAGGTTGTAAGTACCGTCTTGAAAAAGTGAAGCAAAAATTGGATTTATATTACACCGTGCGATCAGCTATACCTGAAATAGTTTCTAAAAGAGATCCTCAAGATCCAAAATCTCAAGCTTTAATTCGGATTGGTGCATCTTTAGTGCTCCCAAATCCATATGGCGTTGATGGCCCAACAATATTTCTGATGCGTCCTGGGTCGTTTGATGCTGAACAGCTTACGATGGCAGAATTATTTCGATTAAAACTAATGATGGATGATTATTTATCCAGGGAAGATGATAATTTCATTGTCGCTGGACAGGTATTTAATTAATATTAAAAAAATATTTTGAATTAATTTTCAGAAATAGATTCTAGTTGTGGATTTGGCAAATGTAACGTTAGGCCATTTTCTACAATTACAACCAATGTTCTTGAAAAAAATGTCGATGTTGTTCCAAAATGCTTGTCCATTTAGACAGAAAGAGATCCATTACATCAACACTCCAACTGGATTTGAACAATTTTTTAATATTGTTAAGAATTTTATGAACGAAAAAATATTGCAAAGAGTAAGTTTTATTAAAATGATTAATTCTAAATACACTTCAATAATTTTTACAGATATTTGTACATGGGAATGATTTAAAATCACTATTCAAACACCTTCCGCAACAACTTTTTCCTCAAGATTACGGAGGTGAAGCAGGAACAATGCAGGAATTGGCAGAGTCTTGGGAAAGCAAATTAAATTCTTATCGAAAATATTTCCAAGAAGAAGATTTGTACGGAACGAACGAGAAGAAGAGGCCAGGAAAGCCAAAAGACGCTGAATTCTTGTTCGGGTTAGAAGGTTCGTTCAGAAAACTAGAAGTTGATTAAAAATAAAGAAGAACCTGTTGGTTTACAAGAAAAATAATGGTGACAGAATAACAAATATCCTTTCACGACCTCTTCCATTAAAAAACATATGAAGAGAAGAACGTAATAAATGGACTATGAGAAGCTACTCGGAATAAAATCCATAATTTTCTATAAAATTATAAAATTATTATCAATAACAGTTCTTTAAACATACAAACATTTGTTTTAGCTGTACTTTCGAGTCCATCTTCACCTTTACTTCATTATATTTTACTTTTAAACTTTTAACTCTCTCACATACCAACCAAAGCAACAACACCACATTAGGCTTTGGTTCACTCGCTATATTGTAGTTTTCCTTTAAAATTTCTTTTAAAAAAAGTTAATGTATAGTAATTGGTCAAAAATTTGGACTAGCCCATTTCACTTTTAAAATACGTTCCGATCAAAATTGGGTCGATGTCTGTGTGTCAGTTTGTCAGTTTTAGTTTCATTTCTTTCTCCAACTATAGTTGCCGCAATTATTGACCCATTGAACTAAAAATTTCAGAGATACTTTCAAATATTTATGTTATAAATTGGTTGTTTGACTGCTTCAGCTAGAGAAATATACCCCAGGAACACTCGTAAATACTCGGAAACACTCAAGAACACCCGGGAATACTCGGTAATATTCAGTAATTACTGAATACTCGGAAACATTCGGTAAACTCGGGAACACCTGGGAACCAGGAACACCCAGGAACACTCAGTAATACTCAAGAACACTTGGGAAGAGTCGGGACTCGGAAACTCTAGGGAAAACTCAAGAACATTCGGAAACACTTAGTATATTTTTCCTACTGCTTCAGCTAGACCTAATTCACCAGCCCCTTCTAATAAACTCTATTGTTTTTGGGCTTAATTAGCCATCCAAGCCAACTATGGGCTTCTTACAAATATTTGTGAGTTTAATGAAAATTCAATAACCAAACAAAATGGCTAAAAATTCGGTCATGAACACTAATTATTATCAACCTACCAACATTGAGCTCAATTGGCCAAAGCCTTCTATGGGCTCTCAAACTAATTTTGATGATGGTAATAAAAAATAACCGGAGCGGAGGCCAATAAAAAAAATTACCCGAAATTTACATAGCTTGCCCAAAATTAATACGCTGGTGCGAGAGAAGGAACGGAGGCAACCAAAAAAATCTTCCGTTTCCCTTCAGCAGAATAATTCCAGTTCGGTCGTAAGTCATTTGGTCGAAAGTCGCTCGGTTGAAGAACGTTCGGTTGAAAAGTCGTTCGATCGAAGTCCATTCGGTCAAAAAGTCGTTAGGTCGAAACCCGTCTGATAGAATTTATTAGAAAAACGAAGGAAACCACAAAGTGGATTATGTAGCTTTTCATCATATTTATTATATACCTTGTGATAGAAACTGGATTTAGACTTCAACAAAGATGTTATGTGCAAATTTTGAAGAGGATCGGAAAAGTATTTCCAGAGTTATTCAAAAAAGT